>JACJUY010000769.1:169807-188867 GCA_014220935.1 Platorchestia sp. MABIK
AGAAAGCCCCAAACATGGAACGTTGATAAGGGGAAAGGAGTTCTGTTCTTTTGTGAAAATATTTAACCTCGACAATCTTGACTTCTAACGTCAGTGGAACGATGAAGTTACAACCTCGAAGCAGTATTATTTGTTCAGTTTTTTAACTGACTCTAAACTTATGATCAGGCAGAAGTGTAGAGATTTTTGTGCTATGCGATACTGATGTGGCTCAGGCGGATTTAAAACAAGAATGAACGCGTGTTTCAGGCGAATTGATTCTTTACATATATTGAATTGTTTTTAAGGTCTTGAAAGGAACCACCATGACAGTGATTCCCTATAGTAGTAACATACGTTTTCTCATTTGGGTTGTGTGGGAAGTTTTGAATTTAATTAATTTCTTTGAGAAAGCTCATTTCGCCGCAGTGAATCCACTGCAGCGCGTTTCAATTCAGCACTTGATAATTCAAGGATATTGAATGCTGAATTAAGTTACTGTTGTGCTGCAGGTTAAAACCTGTTATTTCTTGGGAGAACTATGCCCATGAACTTCCTGATAGTTATTTTGATTTTAGCATTCAATTAAAATACAAACATTTTTTTAGAATTGACCGATAGATTTTGCCTCTCGATGTATAGCAAACTCGCTACCTCGTCGCTCCTGACTAGTTATGATAGTTGGAAGTCCTTCAAACGAACTAGTCGTCTTTCTCATTTTGATTTTATTTTGTATAGGTTTAGTTATTATACTTACATTATCGGTGCAAACAACGGAAAACTAGTTCTATTATCCCGCTAGGTGGCACTGCTAGAATTAGAGCAGACGTTCTAAAACTTCAATGATTTTCCCACACGCTTTATTAAGAGTTCGGGAAGTGAGCCTTACTTACCATAGATAAAAATCTCATGCATGGGTAATAAATCTATTCAATAGTTCTTCAGAAAGAATGCATTAAATTATGTCATGAGTATAAGCAATTAAATATGTCAGCAAAGACTAGGGGTTATATAATAAGTCATTTCTTATCAATTATTGCCACTCGAGTAGTCGATCGATGGTACGCTTCCGCTCGCGCTGATAGTGGGGTGCTAATCAAGGCCAGGCTTCGTTGATACGGGCTTTGCCAGGTAATATCGATACCTCTTTTGTCTCCAGGCCTGCTCTTAGAAATCGTGACGTCACAGGAGTGGTCAAACCCCTCGGAGGAATACAACTTTTGTATCTATGTGAATTAACTCTCCAATAAGGAAAATGTAAAGTCCCGAGCTGAGAGTTGAGTAGATTTTATTTTTGATGAAATCAACGAATTTTGTTCTGTTCCGAACAATATTTTTTTTGATTCACTGCTGTCCTATTTTTCAGTATCTCTGATTTTCTTCTTCAACTTTTTCTGGTTTTTTAACCTTTCTTTCTTCTCAACTAATTGTTTCCATACACAGGGTATCCTGTGCTGGAACACACATCATGTATAGATTCTGCCTTTCCTCAACTCCATACTGAATGGTGTCTTCATTCTTCCTCTCTTTGAACATTTTTTTTTTTGTAAAGGAAGGCTGAAACTAACTTACAATGAATCCATCAGGAATCAGCCCCTCAGGGGGATACAACTATTGTATCTATGGGAATTAGCGCTCCCAGGGGGACAATGTGAGGGCCCGAGCTAAAGGTTAGATAGGCTTTCTTTTCGTTAAAATAACATAGGTTTTTGTTTTGTTACGGANCATAACAGTACTCTGCGTATTTCTACAGAACCCACCCCTCAGGGGGATACAACTATTGTATCGATGGGAATTAGCACTCCCAGGGGGACTATGTGAGGGCCCGAGCTAAACGTTAGGTACGCTTCCTTTTTGTTGAAATAGAATAGGTTTTATTTTGTTACGGACCATCTTTTTTCGGTTCACTGCTGTCCTGTTTTCAGCACCTACTACTTTCTTCTTCAACTTTTTAATGTTTCACGAACTTCTTTCTTAGCTTACTGTTTCTGTGCACCTTGTGCATAGATTCCACGTTCCCTCAACTCCATACTAAATGGTGCCTTCCTCCTTCCTCTCTCCGATACGCTCTTTTTTTAGCGGTTAGGGAGGCTTAAACTAACATATAATTTAATCTTCTTTCTTAACTTTCTGTTTCCATGCCTTTTCTGCATAGATTCCGCGTTCCCTTAACTCCATACTTGTGATTTCAAAAGCATTTCCAGTACCAACTGGGCTGGTGCTGATGCACTCGTAAGGGCTACGACTGATATCACAATCGAGGGTCAGTGTCTCTGCAGCTAGTGTAGAGTGAAGTTGAGTGACTCGGGTGACCATTCTATCCGGAGTTAATTTTCTCTAGAAGAGATTGATCACTTCTAAAACAACGGATTGTTCAATCAGGTAGCAAGGAATATCTTTTTGTGTCATTCTCCTATCATGTGACATTCCTAGGCTCTTGAGAGAGGGAATGCTAGGGCGTGGAATATTTGCAAAAACAAATTACTTCCCGTATCCTGAGCTCGAAAATTTCCCAGTCTATTACTTCGCGAAAACTGCACTACACAAAAATTGCTTGATACTGCTATTCCATTGAAAAATCTTCAAACCTAATAATTCTTTCTCCTAGTGGTCATGTTAAAAATATAAACGGTAATCTGGGTAAATTTTTGAAATTCTCTAGACTCGCATGTTTTAAGTAAAAGGATTGAATTTCATTTAAAGGTTTCGTTGCGAAAGTGAGTTACTGCAGTCGGCATCCCTTGAGCCGGACTTTTGTTACTGCTGCAGCAAAATCGCTTCCACTTGTTGAAAATGGAATTCTGTCGTTTAAGAACAGGTTGCGCTAGGTTCAATCGTGTAAATCAAAGTTAAGCTCACTAATTCTAAATATGATCACCGAGTGTAAATTTTTAAGAGTATGATGTATTTCAGTAGATTGCCGCCTTTTTCAAGAAGTGTCAACTGAAAATTCACGGTCACGAATATAATGAACGAAATTCAATGAGGAAAATGGTGTCAAATTTGAGCAGCAGCAGCAGTAGTAAGAGAATTGAAAGCCTGCCTGCTGTTTTGTTCTTCAGGCCGTCATTATAGTTAAGTGAAGGCAACACGTTATCCCTATTTGCCGTGACTAGTCTGCTCCAAGCGTGTGTGGCTAAATTGAGGCAGTTGGCACAGAAGACGTTTTTATTGCAAGCTTAGCGTTTGAGTGATCATAGGTGTAGTTACTAGGATAAACGCGTGAAGGCTTTTGCAAGTGTGAGATGACTAAAATTTATCTTGGTAATGAGTGTTTCTAAGAAGCGCATTGCATGCATTCTTGTATATCACCGAGTTACACTGCTGGGTGTCGATTAAATATGCCTAGGTACTAGTTTGAGAAACTTGACTGCGAGTACAACCGAACGCATTGTAAGTTATAATAATACTTAAATATAGCAGTAAGGGTAAATATCGTATGAAGTGTTGCAAAATGCTCATTTTAGGAGACAGTTATTGTAAGGAACAAAAACAACTCTTCGTTGTGTGTATTATTTATTAATGCAGCACTAAAGATTATTTATCACACAACGACGGGCATCAAACTGCCAATTTCTGGCACAAAAATATCAAAATTTGAAGCAGCCATGCGCTGCTGTAAATATTCCGTGCGTTCAAGTGCTGTCAGAAACTCAAGTTTCACATTGATTTACTCGTTTCTCAGGTTTGTAGCCGTTGTCAGCTATGACAAAAAAATTCTCGATACTAAAATACAAATGCGCCGATATCGTTGTATAAAATAGAACTGTTATCAAAATAACGATAAACCTGTATTTGATAGGAAACAGTTTGATCCGCACTGTCTCACCAAACTCTAAACGGTACCTATTGTGTTCACATAGCAAAACGTGTTGATTTTGAAGAACTGTTTGACAACGCTTATACACCGTTTAGTTGGGTAGTCAATTATCTACTTTCATTCTATCTCTTTTGTTATGTTTTCGCGGGTAGTTTTTCTCCCCAAAGTAATTTTGCTACTTGTGCGTTCGAAATAACTAGAGTAAAAACTTAATTTTTTGGTGAACTATGTTTTTAGAGCTGACATTTCGAACCCACCAAGCGTTGTGCGCGTAGCTGAAATTCTCACCTGGGCTTCAAAACGGTGGTAATAGCGACAGAGTTCACGGATCCAATCTCATTTGAATGGTATTATTTTCCATCGACAAGGAATGATCGTCTCTAAGCCCTTTAAATCATGTATAACTGCCACGTCAGCAAGTGTACAATAGTTTCATTGCTTTCAATTACATTTCAATTCCGCAATGTATTCTGTGTAGCTCTTAACATTCTCTTCAACAGAACATGTAATCGACTGATATGACTTCCCTTTCTCGATCACCTCATTCCCCGAAGTGCACCTCCGATTGTTTCTTGTATCGTACGCTTGTGTGTGTGTATGTGTGCAACTTCAAGAAGCCTCTATTATATCGTTGTCTTTCTCACTTGGAGTTTCACATGTATTGAGCAAGTTACCCAATATTCCTCTATCATTTACGAACTGTAAACCCTCCATTACATACCTGCACCTATCTTTATTTGTAACCTATTACCCTTATCGTTGTTTTCTTAACCTTACACAAATTCTTTGAAATAGCAATTAATGTGATAGCCGTGGTCTGTCGCTCAACCCTCTTTGCTCATCGATTTAGTGGTCACTCTGATACTAATTTCATTTTTATTAATTCGTTGTTATTCTTTTATTTCTGAAGAAAGTCTACAACTTCTCAGGCAAGTCAGCTTAACGGAAGAGGCTAAGATTTCTTTGCACCCTTTAGCATCGTGGTCGATATCCAATTAACCCTAAACTTATTGTCGGTGCGCATGGGATATTGTGTGGGAACATACCTTGTGCATAAATCTATCTATGCACACTTTGTGCATCATAGATAGATTCTGTGTTCCCTTAGCGCACTAAATGTTGGCTTCTTTCTTTTTGGAACAACTTTATTGTTGTTCGTGGTCTTAAACTAACTTATCTAATAGCATCTCCCGATGACCCCAGTTGCACTTCACTGACACTTCATTCGTCCTACAGAACGGCGACGAGTCGCACTGGCAGAGCGACGCGGAGGTCACCCATCACTCGAGCTCCTCCGGCCACCGCCCAATTACCCCTGGTTTCCCGCCGTCAACTCCCACAACTCCCTACCTCAACCAGGGACTGCCTCCTAAGAGCCCTACTATGCAGCGGTACGTTACAGTCCTACCATGTTGTACGGTTTGATTATTGTTCTTGTGGTTATGTTCCAAGGGATATAAGGACTGTCGTGCTGTCGTGATAGTCCTGTTTTTCACGGGCGTCTGCTATGAAAAATCCATATGCTTCAATTAAAGTGTCGTTTTCCGCCTATTTTAGGTTGGATTTATGATAGCCGTCTTTTAGCTACAGTTATTGTGAACCAGGTCTTACGTTTTCTAGAATTTTACGCTTCATTGGCCTGAGAGGAAAAATCTAGGCGGATCAGGCCTTTGCTCAATAGAGGTGTTAGCGAAAGTGAATGCATTTTTCAAATATTTCACTGTCACAACAAATGTGTACATTAAAATTGAATTTCATGGTGTTTTTACTGAGTTTTCTTTAATCAATGAGACCATTATTCGACAAAAAACGTTAGAAATCTGTGGTTAGTTTAAATTAATTTATCATTAAGCTCGGCGAAGACATAAGGCAAAGAGCATTCATATGTACATATAGCCAGAGCTGCTCCGTATACACCTGAGGACATCTGTACTTCAACAGAAAAGGACGCTGTGAAACTAGACTACTTTATGTAAAAATAATGCATTATTCTGTGAAAGTAAAGTACTGAATGTAGAATCAATGCAATCGAGTGCTTAATTAGGAACGTTTACAGCTTCTTGATCATGATAGATCCAAAGACTGGCTAACGCATAGAATATTTTCTGTATATTCAACGCATGCTTGCGTTCTTTGGATGTTATTTGCATCGTTAGTTTCTGTGAGAGACTGTGTGCATGTTTTGCTTGCGTCAGCATTGTTGCGATGAACGAGCCTTAGTCTTGCAATTTTCAGTTTCCTATTCGTATTATTCTTTTTACCGCTGAAAAATTACCTATTTGTTTAATAATGCTGAAGTGTTACCATGTTGTGATTGCTGCTAGTTTGATGTTACGAGTCTGTTTTTATGTTTTTTTTTGTGATATTTGTTGATGTTTTCGTGTTCTTTCCTATTCTTTATGGTTGTTTCAGTTTTGCTTTCTTGTTTTTCGAGTTTCAGAATAAAGGTTCCTACCTAATCAAATCGTATCGAAGCTGTTGAACAATGATTTTCTGTAATAGTGGTCCACCTTGTCGGTTTAGTCTTGGAAAAAACGCAGAGTGAAGTTAGACTCGACGGATGGATGAAATTGAGAAGTGACCGAGTGCATAAAAAGGTGGGAGGTACTATGCCTCTTTAATTTGTTTTCTGTGGTTCTATCCTCCCTAAACCGTATGTATTGACCTCGTTTGCAAATCCAGGGATTGCTAAAAGAAATGTTTCTAAACAGTTGTGTAGCAATGAATTTTCTGGCGAGACGAATGTGTAAAGCCTGTATGCTACAGGGAATCTTTATCATGGAGAAACTTTGAATTAGATGCTTCTGAGCCATTAGTATTAGAAGCTATTCTGGAAGTCTAGTATGTTTCAAAATTAGAGTATTTTAGTTAAACGAGATCAGCATTGCCTTCTCACAATCAAAGTACTTATATTTTAACGCATTTTTGAGTGATAAATTGAGCAAGGAACGATCTATCGTTCCTGACTTATTTTAATGGGCAGTATGAAAGCTAATTGCTAGCCAATCAGCTTTATGTAATTGTAATAACACTACTTTGGTTGTCATCTATTTCCTTTGATTTCGAGTGCGGTTGAAAGCAGATGAGAAATTTAAAAAAGATCGGCTCCTTGCCATCGTTTTTATATAGAATTTGCTGGAGTGCTCTATTGCAATTTTCAGTGCCTTTAGAGGTGTAAAAGTTAAAGTCAATAATTTCCTGTTTTGTAAATTAGGAGACAGACGCTACATACTGAGGTTCACCGTATCCAAATTCTTTTATCATGTGAAGCTAGATCCTACTCTGACGTATAAACGTTGCCCCTTCAGAACAGTTTTGTATGGGACGTATAAGATGGTGTTTTGACGCGGTTTTGTGATGTTTCGCATTTCGTTCGTGTCCGTTTTGTGAGTTTTATTTGCTCTTGTAGTGCTTCAGTGTTCACATGAGCTGCTTTCTGCTATGTATCGCGTAGTCACGTTTTTGTTGTGTGACTCTTACATAGGTGTTGCACCGCTTTAGCGTGTACTGTACGTCGACGTCGTGTTCGCAGCGAACTGCTTATTGGGGTTTGCTTCCATGCGCTATCGTGTTGCTCGTTCACGCGTAATCGTTTTCATGTTGCCAGTGGTTTGATCTCGGTCTCTCATGATTCGCTGCTTTGCTCATTTACCACTGCCCGATCGTTCAAGATCTGTTATGGAAATGGTTGCATTCACAGTTGTGTTGCTCGTATGTGGTTGTACAGTTCGCATGTTTTACTCCTTCGTTTATGTGGTGTTGCCCGTGTTTTCTGCTATGTTGCTCGGAGTTTTTGGGTAATCGATGGTCCGCTGTGTTCACTAACCGCCCTGCTAACTGCCTGCATGGCACTGCAGACGTGCTCACCTCGGGCTGTCGTCCCTGAACTGCCAGCGTCCGGCTTCGTCGGCCAGCACTATCAGCAATGCCAGGTCTGACCGACTCACACTCATAACATGTAGGTTAGATTACCCCCGCCGCAGCTGGTGTCCCATAGATATTGGTTATACTGGAATTCGTGAGACATTACCCCCCGACGAAACTGGATTATATACACAATGGTTTTACTGGAATTTGTGAGGCTGTGTTAGACAAACTAGCCCAACCAAAAGATGTACAGGTTGGATATGTCGTGACGTACTGCTAAGTTTTCATTAGATACTCAAAACTAGTCCACTCGTGACGTGTTACAAAATAACCGTTCGATGGGCGCATCGGACTCACATGGGGCTTAGCTTGCTAGTGTACATTTACAATATACATAAACTCGACACTCAAAACCAAACATTCAAATGACATATTAGGTTTGACTAGGCCCTCGTGAGTATTGT
Organism: Platorchestia sp. MABIK; assembly: GCA_014220935.1. NCBI lineage: Eukaryota > Metazoa > Arthropoda > Malacostraca > Amphipoda > Talitridae > Platorchestia > Platorchestia sp. MABIK. Next base: position 177,938 of record JACJUY010000769.1, read on the forward strand.
TTGGAATGCCTCGTTCCTTGATGATCCTCTTGTTAATATGCATGACCGGTATTTTTGGGGCCTATCCTATGTTTAAATTTCCCACTTGGATTTTATTTGTTATATCCCTTGGTTTTCTTTTTGTTACCTAACCATTATTTTTCTAGACTCAATAAACTTCATCGCTTCTGTCCTGTAAATGCCTTATTATTATTTTCTAACTTACGACATACATACTCCTAAATTTGATGCCAACAAGTAAAGAATGGTTAAGCCTAACCATTGATGCATAGCCACACTGTTTTGGCACGGTCGTAATTTTGTACTTTGTTGATCAACAACATTTATCGTGGTGTAGGTTGACTCACCGGAGGCGCTCGCTCTTCACCATAGTTGGTGACGTTTCATATCTCACGCCCGGAGTTGGAAGAGGGCTCACAAATTCGATAAGAAATGCCACAGAAAAATTTTCTTCTTATAGAGATCCCTCTTTTCAACAAAAAATATTGAGTAATATGTTTGATAAACACGCGTCGTTTCGATTTCACGTTGTTGTTAGATGCAAAATCTCCCAATTTTTTATAGATTTCTACTGTGATATAGATTATTAATGTAGAAAAAGTGCAATACTGTTTATCGTGACAGGGTATGATCTACTTTGTTACATTTCGTAAGAAATGTAAATTTTCAGCAACGTTTTTCATAGAAGCAACTTCATGAAAGACTTTATTATTACTCAATTTTTTGAGAAGTTGTTTAATGATCGCGAAATTTAAGATGTACTCGAAAGGGAAATGTGGTATTCGTTGAGTTGGACATTAAATAATTATTTTAGCGTCAGAGTAAGAGGCTTCCTGCTATTGGGTTCATGGCAGCCGGTTGAGAAAATTAAGGTGTCTTGGTCGCATGACGCGTTGGTTTCTTGGTTTGTTGTGTTTAAAGTTTCTGTTGTGACTCGTCTTAACATTAACCCTAATTCTGTATTTCTCATTGACATTTCGTTTTTGCTAACTAATACAGATTAACCAGCTTTCATTCGCATAATCAGATTAATTAACATTTGTAATATTGTTCAACTAAACCTAACAAGCATCTGAATTATATATATCGAAGGGTATTGACATAATCAAAATTAAAGCGCGGAAAATCATCCGAAAAAGGGCTTTTCTGTATTCGAGTTGAAAGTTGTTCAATTTTATATGGCGATCTACGCCAGCGTTCAAATGTAGAAATGTAGCTATTATCTCTGTTTTAGGTTGTAAAGTATCAATACAAAACGAAATAGTTGCGCAAACAGGCAACTTACATAGCTCGGTAACTGCTGGCAAAATCCTACTGTCGTGCTGCAGCTAGTTCTGAACTTAATTTGTGTCCACCATTATAACGAGCTGAGACTCTTAACAAGTTCTGTGTTGCCCTGGTTCTTACTCATATATGTGAAGCTGACCTTTGTACTTCGTCAGTGTGTTTCTTATTCTACGCCTACGCACACCTTGCCTACGTGCTGTAGAAGGTATTAATATCTACGCTAGCTCTGATTAGAATCTCACCCTTCTTGATGCATAAACTGATGCTGTCCCACGCTTAATTTTCTATTTTTAGATTTAATAAAACGAGGTATGTTTCTTTAAAATAACTCATGGTGCATTACTTGCTTAACAGTTTCTCAAATTTATTTGAACTAAGTCGATTAGATAAAATGTTTGTTTTATCTCCCTAACCGCAACAAAGGCGTTCCAAAGAGAGAAATGATGAAGGCACCATTTATGTCGAGGGTTGAGGGAAAACGGAATTATGCCAAGGTGTGCTCCTACAGAAGATCCCTTGCGCATAAGAGCAGCAAGTTATTAAGTAAGGCTAATGAACAAAATTAAAAATAAAAGAGAACTTAAAGAGCTTTGAACAGTAAAAAAAGATGGTCCTTAACAAAGCAAAAAAATAATTTTCATTTAAAAAAAAGGCCTACTTGATTCTCAGCTCCAGACCTCACATTTTTCCCCTGGGATTGCTAATTCCCATAGATACAACAGTTGTATCCTCCTGAGGTGGTTGAAATTATTCCTGATACGACAAAGTGAATGCAGGATAAATATGTATAGCGTGTTGACTAAGCATGGGTGCTATATTAAAGGACTCCAATTTTAAATTCAGCGTTTAAATGCAGAAAGTTATTTCCTCTGTGGAACTCGTATTATACCTACGTTTGAGCCTTTGATTTGGCCAATAATAGTCATTAGCCTCAAGCACAATTATAAAATTATCCTTTGAGTCGTGAATTATTTTCTGAAGACGGTAATGGTGAAGGAAAACCGCAAAAGCATTTCATTTGAACATTCGATCCTAAGATCATTCTCAACAAAATCTGGAAGCAGAAGTAAAACTTTTTATTGAAATTTATCAAAAAAATTGAAACAAGCCATTAGAACACAAGAGAAAAAGAAAGAAAAAAAACTCGCCTATAACCATTTCTAAAAAGGTGTATCACCGGCTAGGTGTTTGAGAGCCTGAGCGCTTTGCCTTTCATTAAATGACTGTTTCAATTTTTGAAATGGCAAGAAAGAACACGGAAGTCTACGTTCGTTTCGCAACAGACTAAAATCGGAAAATTATCTGTGCTATTTCTGTGGTCACACAAATTTGAGAAAGGAAAAGTGAGTGGGATAGCCATGCTTACTTCTCACGCTATACCACTTTCTGTTCCATAATTGATCTGTTTAGCTGACAGTTTAAGAATATGCAATTAATGAATATGTGCTCGCTTGTTCAACACCCTGTTCCATTTTCTGTTTCTTTAAATAATCTGCCTAGTTGACAGTTTACGAGAATAGATTAATTAATTAATTTTTGCACGCTTTCTCATTGCAGTAAGGACCCTCCTGGGAGCGGTGCTCACCGCAGCTGCTCACCTCACAACGGACACTCTAGCCCCGCGCCCTCTCTGTACCATGGCCATCCGAGCCGCAGGTCTTCCCTCTCATCCCTGAACGACGGCACCTCGTCCCAAGATGTCATTCACAGTCATCCCAAGTTCGTGAAGGACATTTCCAAGTTTTGGTACAAACCCACCATCAGTCGGGATGAAGGTGAGTTCAAATGACCTGAAATTTTTAATTACATATACTACTCTAATCCTTCCTTTAAAATGAAAATAAATAAATTCGATAGGTTACACAGTTTTCTCTATTGGCGTTAATCCCTGCACTTACAGAGGGATACAGCTATTTTATCTGTGAGAACTAGCGAAGTCCCGAGCAGAAAATTAAGTAAGCTTTCGTTTTGATGAAATATAATGGATTTCTTTGTTTTACCATGTACCATCTTTTCTCCATTAGCTGTTGTCTTTTTTTTCGACACGCTTCACTTTTCGCTTCAACTATTTTGTTTCATAAAAGTATTTCAATTTTGTCGATTCTATGCGTGTGAACATTCGAGTCGGAACACAATTGCTCCTAAGTTTCCCGTTCCCAATCATTTAATACTAAATCTTGCTTTCGTCTGTCCTCTCTGGTGAACGCATTTTATGTGGCTCCCTAGCCCAAGAAAGTACGTTCCCAAGAGAGGAAAAAACTGATTAGAATTCCTAGTTCCGATTTAAACTTCCAATTTAACCTTTCTAAACTCAATTTATCCCGTAGCCATCAACATCCTGAAGACAAAGCCGCCCGGCACGTTCATTGTGCGAGACTCCAACTCGTTCCCTGGCGCATTTGGTCTGGCTGTGAAAGTGGCTACGCCGCCGCCCAACGTTGTGGTATCTACGACAGGAGGCGACCCTGCTAACGAGCTCGTCCGTCACTTCCTAATTGAGCCCACCGCTAGGGGCGTCCGGCTCAAGGGATGCAGCAACGAACCGGTCTTTGGTGAGCCCTTCCTGTGTAGACTTCTAATATTCCCTCCTTATGCTTAATGTTCAGACCTCCAAAATGACCTCCTTATGAATGATTTGTATACTCCTAATATTGTCTCCTTTTGAACGATGTATAGACTGCTGATATTGTCGTCCTATGCATGATGAATAGACTTCTAATATTGTCTTCTAATGAATGATGTATAGATTTCTAATATTGTCTCCTTACATGTGGTGAATTGCCGGCCCAGAAGAGCTGTGCTATGTGCGAAAATCGTTCTGTCCTAAAGACCAACATTGGGTCTAGGCTTAAGGGTTGCAGCAGTTAACGACAGAGAGAGGCCAGTGTAGTGGCTTTATAGATTTTTATTTAGATGAGAAGAGAGAAATTCAATTCATGTACGTTCAAATTCACAAAATGTGTTTGCCAGTTGCCATCGTGAAATTTTTTTATGCGTTCTAATATCTGTAAAATTTGATAGTACAACTATACAAGAAAGCGTGAAAGTTTACAATGTTAATTGCAGATTTACCTAATATGACATTTTCGTACTGATATATTTTTTTAGAGTATAGAGTTCATCTATTAATATTTTATCCGAAGTTTAAACTCAACTTTCATGTTCTGCGTTGAGAACAGACAATTAATTGCCTATGTTAGACGTGACTTGAACCAACAAATTGAGCTTAAATCCATTAGAACAGGATTTAGAATTGGACAAGGTGTACGTTTATTTCCATTCACGCTCAACTCGATACCTTTACCTTTTGATACTTTTAATCTTTTATGAACAGTTTTCTATTTCATTGTTTTCTTATACCGATCCCATTCATTATTAGTGTGGTGATTTTATCGATAGGACACTGGCAAATTTGTGCATTTATTGTCTATTTCAATGTTATGAACCACCCATGCTACGGTAACTGTCCGTTCCATGCAAATGTATGTATTGAAAGCACATTCTAATGTAATGAATCATACCTGCCACGAATTCGAAGTACATTTAATGCTAAGAATTATCGCTGCCAAGGCACAATCCTATGTAAATTTACGTGTTTATGGTACATTTTAGTGAAGTGAATTACAGTGGTTGAAAACGCGCCTTTCCCGGGAAGGTATCGGCGGTTCGAATCCCGGCAGTGGCGCCCGGTGATTCTCCCCGTTAGGAAAAGAGACAACACAATTTCCCCTCTCTGCCCAGGTGTCGGAAGTGGGTACCGGCTTCACCTGGAGTAACCTGTTATTGCGTCCTCATGTTAGTTATAAGGCCATTGGAATCCAAGTTACAAAATATGTATCAGGCTTGATTAGAATGAAACGTTCTTTTTTTTGCCAGGGTCACTGTCCGCTCTGGTGTACCAGCACTCGATCACAGCCCTCGCCTTGCCGTGCCGCCTCACTCTGCCTGAGCGAGATCCTGCGGCCTCCTCCACCAATGCCACCTCCTCCAGCAACTCCACCGTCGATAATAACATCCTCCTTCAACAAGGTAAAATGCTAGACTTTCTCCGACTTTCTCGAAACTTGTCATCCTCGTTCAACAAAGTGAAATGCTAGACTTTCTCCGACTTTCCCGAAACTTGTCATCCTCGTTCAACAAAGTGAAATGCTAGACTTTCTCCGACTTTCCCGAAACTTGTCATCCTCGTTCAACAAAGTGAAATTCTAGACTTTCTCCGACTTTCCCGAAACTTGTCATCCTCGTTCAACAAAGTGAAATGCTAGACTTTCTCCGACTATCCCGAAACTTGTCATCCTCGTTCAACAAAGTGAAATGCTAGACTTTCTTTAACTTTCTCGAAACATGTCACCCTGGTGAAAGTTTCGAAGTGTCAAATTTGGGTGCGTTTGAATGTAAAATAACGTAGTTATGTGAACAGTGGTGTAATAAGTTTTATGTGGAAGTGTGGTGAACAATACTTATGTGTGGTGAACAATACTCGCATACACTATGTTGTATATGAGGATAAAAAAGTACAAATCATTCTGGTGAAGAATGAATAGAATTGTAGACTCTGTGCTATTGCAGCGAGAATTTCGTTAAAATTTGACAGTTAAAACTATTTTGACTCTCCTGGGTGCGCTTACTTGACAAATAAACCGCCCGCGTTGGTTTTCAAGTTTGGATATTGGTCAAACTAGCCTACTAATTTTGTCATCAACTTATAGGAGCGGCGTGCACCGTCCTCTACTTGCACTCGCTGGACACCGAGAGCCTCACTGGCCCGCAGGCTGTGAAGAGAGCCGTGTCCAGTTTACTGTCCTCGTCGAACGTGAGACCAACCCCTGTACACTTCAAGGTACGTGGGGGGGTGTGTGTGTGTGTGTGTGCGCACACTTCTTCTTATCCTTCTGCCAGGGCAGCCTATGACAGGCACCTAGAATGTTGAGTGCACCTGGAGTGCACACGACCCGTTCAAAAGTATAATAATGTTCGACAAATTACGTGACACACATTCCTATTTACTAACAATACACGTGAAATTCATTCTGACTACACATCCGAAGGATTAATACACCGAAAATTGTGAATTTGACGAAGCTTGTAACACAGATGTGCTCATTGCACAGTCTCTGCTGATGGGTGTGACGGACTGATGCGGCTCTTATAGTATAGATTATTACTAGTATTTTTATTATTAGTATTTCAATTCGTGAAAAAGCGATTCTCATCCAACTACCTGAGGTTTTCTGGCTTTAATCTATAGACTTTGGATCGGAGCTTTCTCTATCACGTTAAACAGTTGAGTCTCGAGTCGTGTAACCGATATCATACAAACAGAACCCCCATTGAAATTCTCGTAGTCGTGTTTTTAGGTGCAGTTTTTGATCATCTAACTAATCCAGCCGTTGGTCTTAGGAATAAATTGTGTTCTTGATCAGGGAAATCTTTATGACGTTTTAGGTATTGTAATAGCCAACCAGTTGAGCGCCGGAGATGCTAACAAAATCACTCATGACAGTTCTTTTTAAAGCAAACAGTTTTTCTGCTGATCAAAAATAACATTTCATAGGCATAATTCCTTTCGAAGAGAACAGTAATTCGTATGTCATTTTCTCCTTTCTATTTCCCAGGAATCTTCATTCTGTTCCTTTGGTGGCACAAATACTTGACAGGTCTGAAGTCGGCGGAAATGAATAAATTCAACAGAGTTCGTGGTCAATTTTGAGGTGTTCACTCGCACGAGTCGTCCTGAAGTGTTTTTTTCAGTGAATGAAAACTGGCGAACCTTCGTGAACGTTGATTATGTGTTATATATTTTAGGTGTCGTCAGCGGGTATTACACTGACGGACAACCACCGCACGTTGTTCTTCCGACAACACTTCCCGGTCCACAGCATCAGCCACTGCGGCACCGACCCTGACGACAGGCGATGGCAGCACAGCGCTGACAGCGGCGAGCCTATTGCTTCTCTGTGAGTCGTGCGCTGACTGTAGCTGGGCAGTGCTGACTGTAGCGTACGAATTGGGTGATGGAAACATTGGATATTACTTTTTCTTAAACACGTTGGCTGCCGATGGGGCTTAAGAGTACCATTAGGTAAATTGCTCATTTACGTATCGGTGTGAATGAACACCATTTCAATTGTTTTAACATCTTTTTCATAAGCGATTTAAGCCCACGAGGTAAAGTTTCATCATGCCATTACATTTTCATACTTTTTAGGAAAGATACAATTTTTTTCGAGCAGTAAAGCCGTTTTTTAAAGTCGGCTACTTACAACCTTGCCTTTCAAGAAATGGCGGTCTCGGTAGAGAACGTGTAAAGCGTATCGTTGAACAGCGTACGAGTTCTGGAGCCACGGTAGTTAGCGCTTGAGGAATTAGCCAGTAGTCGCTTCTGCTTACGTATGGTAAAAATGAATGGCGTCATTGGGAACAATTTTTGGTCAATACGGAGGGTCGTTCCGTTGTAAAGTACTTCAGTGAATGATAGGTGCCGAGCAGTGACGAGCGGGTGATAATGATGGCATAGAGGAAGCGTATCAGTTTTGGAATACTATCTGTCCTTGGTAAGACCTGTGGAGGTGTTTTTAAGATAACCTTCTTATTAAAACCTTCTTATTATTAATAGGCTCTCCTTTAAAAAAAAATTTTAACTCTCTGATATAAATTTTGAATGAACTTGACACTTTGATAAATTCCGAACTAATTATACAAGCAGTGGTAAAAAGTGACGTACCCAATTATCAGCTACTAATTTGTGAATTGTGAGGACGAGAAGTTGTTTTGATCAAGTTAACCAGTGCAGTTCTGTGTGACAATTGTTTCTTCGGGCACTCTCGCCTTAAGCTATGCACGATTCTGGGTAATTTGCTTCCACATGAGCATTAAAATTGCACTGCTAACATTTTTAGCAGCATATCCCAATGACGTTAACATTTCGTTTCACTTTCTTGGTCATTTAATCAGTGTGTGCTTACAGGTGCAAGTTATTTCTGTAACGTAAATATTTAAATGAATATCTCCCAATAAATACTCGACTTACTTTCGTTAGTCCTGCTGACGTGAGCTTGTCACTACCGCCAGACGCATGTTCGGCTTCGTGGCGAAGAAGGGCACTGCGCGCAACCAGAACCAGTGTCATGTGTTGGCCGAGCTTGAGCCTGAACAGCCGGCCACCGCCATCTGCAACTTCGTAACCAAGGTCATGATGACCTCCGCCAACCGAGCCAATCTCGTCTGAAAATAGCGAAGTTACGACTGCGTGTGAGAGTGAGGTGCCTACAACGATAATTGCCAGATACGAAGCAAGCGCAATATCTCCTTGTGGTTTTCCTGCTTCTGAGAAGAAAGTATGCCGTTGAAAAGTAATCTAGCTACTGAAAAACGTATTGCCATATCTGAAAATACCCGCGTAACTATGGGAAGCTGTTTCTGCATCATCTTCGGTTATAATGTTCAGTAAATGATCTGTATTACGAATGCGCGCGCGCTCTTCACGCATTTGTTGTCAGAAGAAATTTAGAATTTTCAGAATGAAAGTCTGAATTCGACTCATTCAAAGTGGAATTCAGATGGAATTTAAATTTTCATTAAAGGAATGGCTTTTTGTAACTACGGTGTAAAAATTTGCAGAAATTTTTTATTATCAGTAGAATTTCCCAAAAACGAAAATAATGAAAACTTGTGTTTCAAGTGTCTCGTAGGTTCTGTGTTGAACTTATAGTGCGGAGGAGCGTTCACGAATGCAGGGAATATAGAGGACCGAAAATAACTAGCGAATTACGCCTAGATTGATAATTAGAAAAATTTCTGATTAACGGATTTGAACGGGAAAGTGAACGGCAGTATTCGTTGATTACCAAACGGCTACCCAGATGAAAGCTACATGTGGCAAATTTGAGTCCAACCCATTTTCTGCTAGATCTTGGTAGGTTCAAAATCGAAGGCAGCAGAGTAATCGGCTTAGACAATATCAGTGTTGTATTTTCTGATGAAATCTTTTAAGGAAAAATGTCGTTCAGGCCAAAATATTTCTTATATCAAGCGATTGGTTCTACCAATTACATTACAAAGCTGTTACAATAATTATTTCTACAAATTATGAACGTAATACAATTAGTGCTGGATGGTTAGAGCATAAATACTGGTCGTGTTCCATGCACGGCGGTTTAATTAGGCTGCTGTAATGCTTGTAAGATACTAACAATATTGCGCACATTTGACCGGCCCAATTATGTTAATTCTTGTCAATTTTTTCTCAACTTCAAGAAAGATCAATTGAAAAATTTTAACCGAGTGGAAATGATGGAATATTGCCAAGATTTTTAATATTAAACACTCCACTAAATAAGAACAAGTTGCCATTAATTTTACGTTGGGTCGTGCGGGTCGTAAATCACTACAGAACGAATCTCTGTCGCTCCAAGACTCGTTTCAAAGCATGCTAGCCATTCGATATTGATTCGAACGTCGAAAACGGATATCCATGTAACTTGATCTGCAGAATCGGGTTTGTGGCGCGTAGTGTTTGTTATAAATAAAACAGTACAGCGCTGAGACTTAAATGTGGGACTAAAACCGTTAGTGAAATAATTCCTCGATTCGCTTGCCTGTCGTGGAACATTCAATGAGTGTTGTGAAAACTGTGAGAACATGAAAACCTGTTCGAATAAGGACGTTAAGCGACTCGACATGATTGATGAAATATTTGGTAGTTGCCTAAGTATGGAAAAACGCACTTGGCTCAGTCTGTGTTCGTTGGAGAACATTGAATAATCTATGTACGTTGAGAAATGTGTTGCGTGTAATTGACAATAGTGTTACAGCAAAATTTGCTTGTGTTCCAGATACAATACAGATACTCGTGAAAATACTTATCCTTGTCAACTGTAGATTACGTCTGGCAATGTGTGGGTGCTGTCAGCACTAATAGTGATGGAGAACATGAGCGCTGTCAGCAATATTTCTGTGGTAGTGTGAGTGCAGTTGGCACTTTCAGTGTTGCAGTGCATAGGTGGTGGTGGCAGCACTTGAAGTGAAGCAGTGTTCGGGTGCTATCAGCATTGTACGTGTGGCAATATGTAGGTACTGGCATTGCTCTAAATGTACTCGTATGTGAATATATTATGCAGGCAGCATCTCGAGGTCAGCCAAGTTAGATGAGGTGTTGCAACAGCAATGTAAGTGTGACAAGGTATAGGTGCTGGCAGCCATAGGTATTCGAAATGTAGTGTGGCAAACCGCCTAGATCAGGGTAGATGAAGACCTACGTTAAAGGTCCTTACTTCATTTTCAATATGTTTTATGTCTAATTTAAATTTCTAGAAACTCTATCTCTACTTACATGTTCGACCTAGGGAGAGGTGCGCGTCTCCTAGACAATACATTTTATTGTTACTGTAATAATAAAAGCGTAGAAGGCATGGCGTGTAACGTTGATAATTAACAATATTAGCTCTAGAGGATACGTGTAAAAAGAATAGATTTCATAAACGAAGCTTTAGATGCGAGCAATATGAAGAATGGTAAACTTCAATGAAATTATTCGTCATAAAATGCATGTATATAAAAAAAATCGCCCCTGACCAAACGTTGAGTCTAAAAGATTTGAAGTGAAACTGCAATGAATGTGTGTGTTATATATCGCACGTTCAAT
>JACJUY010000770.1:0-25647 GCA_014220935.1 Platorchestia sp. MABIK
CGGTACATTACATAACATTGCTCCGGTACATTACATAACATTGCTCCGGTACATTACATAACATTGCTGTTTTGGAATTTCAATATTATCGTATTATCTTGGAATGCATTTAAATTCCAATTTGTTACTGGACAATGGCGGAATTTTATATTTCTTGTCTGTTTGTGTACGATAAGCGTAAGAAAAAGCCACCTCTCTTTCGGATGAAAAGGGTTTCATAAATATAAATGAAAACTGGAAAAAAGTGACATAATTATTCACTTAGAATCGAAATACGATGTTGAAAAAATTCACTAACAACGACGCTGTTGCAAAACGATACAGAGACAAATGAGACAAGGGTGGATGAATGTTTTCTAAATGCTTTATAACTATTTGCACCAAAGTAGTAATAACAATTTTTCCATAAGATTTATGTCATTTTTTCTCTGTTCAAATCTCTAATTTCTTTGTATTTCATTAAATAATTTTAGACTATATTCACAGAGAATATGCTCTAAATTTTCTCCGCATCTGGTAATTTCCACTGAAGCGTACTTCAAAACTCCAATTAAAACATGAACCCTACCCTACTACGTCTATTTTGAACTGCAGAGGACGGGAATAACATCTCACACCTCCACGGCTGGAGACGGTCGCTGCAACACGCCACACAAGCCATGATACAACTAAAAATTACCGCCCTCGCCCAGACGTTTTCCTCCGCGATCCAGAGAGGTAAAAGGCCGGCCGACTAGGGCCACCTCACAACTTCACTCCTAATCTAATTCTTATAATTAGGTAGTAACTTCCCAAGAACTCTGGCATTTTCGTTATTTTTACGTAAGTAATTTATAATTTGCACAATTTAATTCGTTGGGGAAGTTTCGTCAAAGTCAACAAAAATGGTGTGAATAACACACGAGACCCTCAGTAACAATGCAAAACTGGATATGTAAAAACAGTGAGCGTTAACAATTTTTTCAATCAATGTATTCTTTTAGCACTCTAACAATTTATAACATGGTTTCCTTGGGATATAATATTTGAAATGAAAATATAACCTAAAAAATAAGAGTATTATAATCTGTGCTCACTTAAAGTCCTTCCGTCTCTTAGGTATTATTTTACACACTTGATTGAAAACTACGTGCCACACTGAAGTCTGTTACTAATGCGTCTTCATTCATTATAAATCTTTATTTACAAGATTTCATACCAAGAGATGCCCACGGGTTTATTCCTTTTTTACCTCACAGAGAGTGAAGCTCAGGTGTGTCCTCCCCTTGTTGCCTCACAGCGAGTGAAGCTCAGGTGTGTCCTCCCCTTGTTGCCTCACAGCGAGTGAAGCTCAGGTGTGTCCTCCCCTTGTTGCCTCACAGCGAGTGAAGCTCACGTGTGTCCTCCCCTTGTTGCCTCACAGCGAGTGAAGCTCAGNTTGCCTCGTGGCGAGTGAAGCTCACGTGTGTCCTCCCCTTGTTGCCTCGTGGCTAGTGAAGCTCACGTGTGTCCTCCCCTTGTTGCCTCACAGCGAGTGAAGCTCACGTGTGTCCTCCCCTTGTTGCCTCGTGGCGAGTGAAGCTCACGTGTGTCCTCCCCTTGTTGCCTCACAGCAAGGAAGACAGAGAGACAGGCTCTCCAGCACGTTCTCCCTTCCATAACAAATTGTGAAGAGCAGCGAGAGCTGGGCGCACAGTACACTTCACACACTTCTGAGACCCCTTTCTTCTTGCTTAGATTTATACTCGCAGTATTTACAAAACTTCGACAGATTTCTTGAGTTTTTCATCAACGGTTGAGGAATCTGTGTAACACTAGGTGTCTGCTGAGGGATCTCAAGCACATTATATAATGCGAAAGTAATCCGATCATTCATTTAAGCTTACTCATTAACATTTTTTAAAAAGCGGGCGTAAAACTATTTTTGTTCAATTGGTGCATTGATTTCATTGTTTGTAGTATTTGGAGAGAATCAGTTTGGTAAACGATGGTTATGTTTTGTGAACGAAAATAACATTAAAAATTTCCTGAGCCCTTGCATGTAAAAATTTTTTTCTTGAAATTTTTCACGCTAGTGAATATAATTATACGTTTAAGAACGTAGAACCATTTAAATTTACACGCGCAGCATTTGAATATGAACTTTGACTGAAGCACTGCTCTCTTGATAAAAATTTCGGTATGAATGAATAATACTGGAAGTGTCTAACCAAGTTAATATCAAGCAACGTGGCAATAGCGAAATCATAGCATGCCATTCACTGAAAATATTTTGTATTCCTTTGCCACGTTAGTATAAGCAAGGCATCATTTGCCATGAAGTCTTGTGAATAAAGACTGTATAATGAATGAAGAGAACTTGCAGCTTAAGATTTTATTTGAGTGTCGCCTGTGTTGTGAAATTTAAGAATTATTTAGACATTCAAGGTCTTTATGTCAAATATCATGTCAATGTCAATTCGGTTTCAATTCATTTAGCCATTCGTTGCATGTTAGATGATATTCAAGGATACTACTTGGTGCATCCCAGCTTTTGTGTCTACACTGAGAGCATTTGATGCCCACTAGTGTTCTCGCTCGCTGGCTGAGGGCGTGTACTCTTTAGGAAATTACACTAAGGCTGATCATTTCTGAGCGATTTTCTATAACTTTTTAATTTTGTTTTCCGAGTTTTAATTTCTTTATTTTTATCTTGACTTTCTAAATTTTTTTTCTAGATTGTACATTATTTGCAGTTTATCATCACAACTGCTGATCATGTTATGATGATATTGACCCAGATCTTAATAATTTGAGTACATTGTTTAAAAATCTAAATGAAACTTGAAACTGTGCAGATACCTGCAATGATTTTTCGCTGTTGTGTTGGAACTGTAAGTCACTCTAACTAAAAATAGATGAAATAACTTGTTCTATCACTGAGTTAAATTGTAACTTTGACGTTCATAGCTTCACTGAAAATTGGCTAGATGACTCAACTAAAGACATGGTTCAAACGAAGATATATAACAGCCATCATTCACCACGTGATTATAATAAACGTGGTGGAGGCGTCAGTACGCACATATCTAAACTCATGGCTTCGAGAATCATTGCAAGTGCAACAACGAATCGTGACCAAATCGAAACTTTATTTATAAAACTAACGAAAAATGGTAAACGGATTATACATAGAACTGTGTATAACACTCCAACAGCCTGTCCAGTATCTTCCCTAAATGAACTTTATAGGATTAGACCGCAGTTTAACAAGCTAATCTGCTGGGATTTCAACTACGATCTTTTAAAACATGACAGCTGCGAATAAATCTCAAATTTCATTCATGTTTTTCAGTCCAAATCTTTCCTTCCGATCATCACAATGCCCACACGTGTCTCATCAGAATGTGCTACTCTGCTCGATTTCATTTTCATGACAGATCCAACTGATTTTCATAGAGGAACAATAACATCCGACCTATCTAACCATTTCCCTGTTTCTTATCGGAAAAATATCTATATTACTTGTACCAAGCCGTAGGCTGAAACATACTCACATCGTTGTGTAAATGAATTTAATTTGGGGACAATGGGTTATGTTCTAGAAAAATACTTGCCATCATTGTAAATTTATCAACAGAACAATACCGTAGTAAACATAGATTAGGCAAAAATAAATTTTAACTGATATTACAGCCCTGTATGCCAATTATTAGCAAAATGTTCGGGAAAATTGCATGAAAAAGTGAATTCTTATTTGGAACAAAAATCTTTCCTCTACGATAAACAATATGGTGTTCGTTCTAAAAAAATCAACAACACAGGCTGAATTAAATCAGTTTTACTATCTTCATTTCAATGTAGAGGTAGGAAAGTTTATTTTATCCGTGTTTCTTGACTTTCAAAATGCATTCGACCGCGTGGACAATAACATTTTACTGTCAAAACTCCATTGTTGTGGCATTGGAGGAGTTGCACATGATTGGTTCAAATCATACCTAACAATTCGAAGGCAATTCGCTGCCATTAACGATGCACAATTGGAATTACTGACGGTCAGCCACAGCGTAACACAAGGGTCTGTCCTTGGGCCTCTCCTCTTTCAGAACTTTATAAACGATATGGGTAAATCTACTTCATTTTTAAAATTCTCCCTATTGTTGACGACAGCACACTCTCTACGGCTCTTCCTCGTGAAAATCCAATTTTAATGCGGAAATCACAAATAATAAGATGCAAAAGGTTTCAAGGTTTCAATAGAAAAAATAAAATAGGCCTCAACATCGATAAGACAAAATACATAATAATCTCATTCAACAGAAATACGTCTCTTCCACGCATTAAAATTGGTGATGGTTGAAGAAATCAACTCTTTTAAGTTTATGTGTGTTACATTAAATAAACATCTTGCATTCAAAGAACATATTGTAGAAATCAGTAATAAATTAACAAAATCCGTTGGAATCCTCAATTACGTGAAAATTTATCGCATGAAATAACTTTAAAAATACTTTATTGAACGCTCATTTCACCACATTTACAAAACGGAATAGACGCTTGGCCCTTAACTTATAAAATCAAAACCCAGTTACTCTTTGGGTTGTAAAAAAATACCATAAGAGCAGTGAAAACAAGTAAGAATGAAATGCTGACAGAAATGATTCATTCAAAAGTTTGAAATACTCAAGCTTTTGGATCTCTACAAGCTCTCCATTTATAATTTCATGTATAAAACACTGCTGATGATAGCGAAAGAGACCTCAAACAATTATTAACAACACAAACTGACAATCATGATCATTTGACCCGAAATAGAAGTAACTTCATACTTCCTTATTAATCAAAATCTCTTTCACAACACAGAATCCTCTTCATTGGAACTAAGACTGAGAAATTTATCCCTGCTGAGATCTGTGGAAAAGTTCTTACACAGCTTCCAAAACGGTTTTTGAATACCTCTCCCTGCCGGAAAATTAATCACACTATGTAATCAAGTCAAATCTTTTATGCAAAATGGCTGATCTTGATAGAGTAATTTGCTGTTTTTATTGACATACATCTTGAGTCTTATATTCTTTTTTTCTTGAATATACTGTTTTCATCTAGCCTATTTAAGCCATTTTTTTTAGCGAAATTAAGCTTCGAATCTTGAAAGAACCAAATCATTTATCAGTTTAGCTTGCACCTAAGTTAAATAAATTAGTTTAAAAATACCTGTATACCTTGAAATAGCATTGATGACGAGATGCCCTAGAAGTCACTGAACTTATTCGGGTCCACAAGCAGTTACACTCAATTGTGAACATTTTACTAGACTCAAGGAACAATCTATGTTCTGCTGTATCGCTTGTGGTAAATAACTTGTTTAAATTGTTTTATAATATTTCTATCTCAAACTGCGGCAAATTTGTTAAACAAAAAATGCTGTTCTTGTACAAAAAAGGAATTCACCGAAATGGAAACAAGATTTTATTTCCAATCCCAAGATTCGTCGAAGACAGCAGCACAGAATGAGACGCTTCAAAGTCCTTAACTTCAATTGAAACTATTATAGTGAAGGGAGCACACGGTTGGAATTTTCAGAGTTTTTAGCTTCGATTGAAGGCATTGTTGAGGGAACGGAGCAGAATCAGATGCTTCAGAACTCGTTTCCCGCCGGTGCCCAGGAGAGCCTCATTTGAATGCGACCGCCGAGGAAGGAGAGGGAGTTTCGTGCAGACGTTTCTAGAGCGCCTTGAAATTGTCAGGTCCACTGAAATTTGTTGCGATGCTCCCAGCAGAATTCGATGTGAACCTTTCGTGGAATCGCTGGGAGGAGACAAACCGATCTCGTCAGAAGTTGCGCAGGAAAAAGGCAAGAATAGTGTGAAAATCAAAACAATGTGGGCGTGGGAAAAAGCGTACCTATTTGAAGAAGAAATTTTGCTCCTCACGTGGTATTATTAATTTTGAATGCTCTAAAACTCGTCGCTTTCTTTTCATCGAACGAAAACATGAGATGTGTTGTTTACTCATGAGAGACTTGAATGCGTTAGGTATAAATCATAATAAGTGTGCTAAACTATAGGGTTGTATGTAAAATTATGGATTTCCCGATCGCAATCATTCAAAGGTAGAAAAAGAGCGAGATCGACTGGACGCAAGCAGAAACATCATCCCGGAAATATTCCAGCTTTATTTCCTCAGCGCCGCAGTTGCCACAGTTAACTTCAGCCTGATTTAGGGCAGGTTCAGAGAGAGCTGGGACAGAACTAACAAACGTTTCTTCAACATTTTGTCCGACGCGTGCGTTATCCCAAGCCTGCCCTGTCCAGGCAATCCCAAACTGAGCTACAAAAAAAAAAAAATTGGCACCGAGTTAAACTGCTCCCGGCACGATATCCCAGCAATATTTCTTTTTGTGTTGTACCAGGGAAAGATCCAGTGAAATGCTGCTCTCGAAAATTCGCAGCAGGGAGAGAGATACATTCTGATATTCGAGTGGTTCTTTAATTGATTTATTTTTCTGTGTCACTTTCAAGATAGCAGTCAAAATACAATAAAACTTTTCAATATTTCAAAAAATTTGAGGATTAAAATTTTGGCACCAAACTGAGGAACTTAATCCACTTTAAAATGAGAGAATATATTTCTTGAGGGAGGGTGCATGTGAAGAAACCATACAAAAATTGAAACTTAATCGAAAAACTAACATTACACTAATGACCAAACACCTATTTGGGCAGAGAAAGGATTCAGAATTACAGCCATCATACATCATTTAAAACAGCTCAAAATGACGTAGAGTTGAATGCAATGTTTGCACACACTAGCATATTGCTGTCGTTATTTACCCTCTAATTTTGTGTTATTATCTGAAAGCCCGTCTTGGCAGAATAAGATTCAGTGCAGTATTCGAAATTAAATGCTTGATACCTACTTCTTGTGTGTAATAGTGGAAGGGAAATTTAGCGAGAGTCTTTTAATTCATGCCTAAATGAACGTTGCTTCTGGTCAGACGTACTTTATTCTTGAGGGTCGCATCTCCTGTTCTTATTTGAATTTAAACTCGTCAAGCCAGAAACCGTGGGAAAATTTCGAAGCTTTTTCTGAAATTAAAAATTATTCCGTTGAAGTGTATAATACTACACTGCATAAAGCTCGCAAAAACAATCCTAATATATTACGCCAAACGCAGCACAATGTTGTGGTAGAATAACGCTAAATGAAGCATAATTTGGTTAACGTTTGTATATCCAACAGTACACCGTGATAGGATTTATTTCCAAATTTGTCTGAAGAAGCACAGAAAATGATGAAAAGATACTGAAATACATCACATGCAATTCAGGAGTTAATATTTCCAGAAATGAACCAGAAATCAAAAGATACAAGTAGCAAATTCTGAAATTGTTTTCAAGAGCAAAAAACTTAGAATTTCTAAGCCAAAAAATGCGATTTCGGGAAGCAATTTGGCCTCATTTGGGTCTGGTAGCTTAAATTAGGAGAGGCAGCCGTCGCTGTTTATGCAGACGACCTGTCCGCAGGCAGACCTCTGTCTTAATGAAGGCCCAAAATTACCAAGCCAAAATTTCACGACAAATTAACTTCCAGAGACGAGCCTTGAGAAGTTCAGATCAACTCCTCAGTGTGAAAATCTACGGGAACCTATAGGAAAAATTACACGTTTAGCCGTTCGAGGTTCAGAATGGGTTTCTTGATAAAACTGAAAGACGAACATGTTAGGGAAATGTGTGTGAACTGTTCATGGGTTGAAATTTTCCGTGAGTACTGTTTTTAAAACTTTTCGAGTTACTTTATTTTGATGGTTATTCGGAGATAAAAATATACTGATCTCATTATCAAGAAAGGAAATGAGAATAGCTACGATGTGCTACTGAAAAGCAGTACAATTGCACACTTCACTGCCATACTGCATGGGGTAAACATTGTCGTATTAATTTCAATTTGTGAAGGCAAAAAATTGAGAAATGAGAACTAGTAAAAAAGTTGGCTTAAATGCTATAATTTCACTTTAGAAGCTCTCTCACTAAGGTGTTAAACGAATTCTCTCAGTAGAGCTTGCTTTCATGGAGAAATCCCCTGTGTGCCACTACCGATGGTGGCTTTCCACGGCATTAAGTTCAATTGACATGTTGGTATCTGGACGCTCGGTGCGGGGGGACGGAGGGTCTGCGTGTATTTTAATTTCACATCTTCCGCACACGGCCATAAATATAAAAGCCGCTCACCGAATATCGAATTTGCTGGTAAGTCTAAGTGTTCTGTCACTCTTTTACTAAGATTTTGTTTGCTCAAAGGAGCATCTCACTTCCCACAACTCTACTTTCCCTAATTGGACGCTGCCGCTGCGCCGGCCGCTAATGCCCATCCCAAAAAATTCCATTAGGCTCCAATGCTAAGCTCTCTTGAGAGCTCGCGTGCTAAGCACGGATCAGATCCCGTGTAAGATATCATCCAAGTCGTAAAATGAGATTGTCAGACATTCTCAAATGGGAAAAAGGATTTTTTCTCACTCCCAAGGATCAGTCGCCGTAGCTTATTAAGAAATGTAAACTTATGCACTTTAGAGCGTCAGCTAAAGCCTCTTGCTATGAAACAGCTGGCAGCTCAGACAAGATAATTATTTCGACAAAATTGAAGCTTCAAAATGGAAATGGGTTAATTGGAGGGAGATTCTAGAGTGTCATTCATTTTTTTCTTGACTCTGAAGAAAACCTATTAGAAAACTATTGTTAATAACAACTTGTTGCATGCGTACTGGAATATGGCTACTGGGTTGGCCCTGTCTCTCTCTATGAAGGGAGGAAGCGAGGTTGTGGAATTTATTCATTATTTTCCTGTTCTCTAAAAAACGGAATTTATTATGGAATTTATTATTAAAATAAAAACTATTGTTTTTCTGAGTAAGACTTATCATTTATATTATTTAGATGATTTTATGCTCTCGCAGCGACTGAAACCTGAAAAGGGCGATGTTCTACACCCAGTTATTGTTTTCTACACTTGACTATTTTGCTGCGGACTTGGTGAACAAACTAGATTTTTTGTATAAGAAGAGTTTAAAATTAGTCAACTGTTATTGAGATTATTTCTTTTTAGTCGAGATTAACTGAATTTGAACAAATCGGAAACTTTCTTTTAACAGGCATTCGTGTGTGAGACCGTAGAAAACGAAGATTACGTGCATCTCAAAACAATCTACTCTCAAGACTTTATGATTGTTTTAATTTCAGTCACTTTTTTCTTTGATTGATTAATAATGATCTCATTAACGTATATGAAGTAAGTTATCTATAATTGGAGCATGCAATTAAATTGTAAACTACAGTTTCTCTCATTGAAATTAGGAAATAAAATTATAGTCCTCACATTATTTTGATCCTCGGTGTTTATGGAATAATTACTCAATATTAAGATCATTATTTTGATCTTAATATTGAGTAATTTTTCCATAGTGACTGCACTGTATCGCTCGCAGTGTCGCTCTTTCCCAGTCTAACTTTTTCGCCGGAGCATGCATGTTTTTCGCCGCCCAGGTGATTTAATTGCTGGGGCGGCGAAAAACATGCATGCAGGCGGCGAAAAAGTTAGACTGGGAATTTGACCGCGTGTTGTGTAGTCGTGTGCGCCTGTCAAGGCCTCAGCCTTTCTGACTGCCATCTGGGTAAC
Source organism: Platorchestia sp. MABIK (assembly GCA_014220935.1). NCBI lineage: Eukaryota > Metazoa > Arthropoda > Malacostraca > Amphipoda > Talitridae > Platorchestia > Platorchestia sp. MABIK. The sequence continues at coordinate 9,631 of JACJUY010000770.1, forward strand.
ACTTTCGTAAGTTTACTTAAGGACTTCCGTGGTAAACGCAAAGAATATCATAACTGAACACTTGGGTAGGATTTAAAACAGGGAAAGGCATGAAATCGGCAAGAAAAATTTCCTTTGTGTTTTAGCTTAAGCTTGACGTACATGAGTGATAAAATTTCTAATTATTTTAGCAAAGCTCTTATTAATCTCCACAATCTATAATACCACCACAAAAATAAACTTTTGAAAGTTCGAGAACAGACAAAAAGCACGGAAGAAATCGTAAAAACAAGAGCACATTCGGGAAGTGGAGGTTTTTGGCTCAGAACGAACGGGTTTTACACGCATAAAAGATCACGCCTTCCTAGGGCAGAATCATCAGCTGACACGAACACAGAGGCACGCCCCCTTCCTGTAGGATGATTTTGTTCACAAAGAGAATGGGTCACGACTGCCTAGTTCAGAGCTATAGGTAGAAACGAGCAACAACGTGAAACGCTTCATAGGTTTAGAAGTACGAGTGAGAGAGATGCACGATGGTTTCATCAATTTGCAGGTCCTACTCGGATTCATTAAATTAGATTAGTCTTTTAAATCAGATTAGTCCTCATTTAGATTAGCCTTTTTCATTTCTACTCATACCTTATCAATTGATAAGGAGAAGTAGTGAGATAACCAAAAAGATCACTCTAAAGTTATCAGTACATGTCGATGAATTAGTAACGCTCACTTGATATTAAAAAGCGCCGCCGTGTGAGCAAGTAGACACGCATATTGCTTCATTTCAGATTCATTGCTTTGCTCGTGTTCGCCTCACCTTGGGAGATCAGTGCACGTCACTACGAGGCAGAAAAAGGAGTAGAAGAATGTCAGATGTTGTTGAGCTTAGAGTGGTAGAATTAACGACCTCGCTGAGCAAATTTGTTGTAGCTGGTGAGCAAATGTCTTGAAGAACTTTTTCGAGTCATCAGTAACAAAACCACATGTTAAAAAAGTCTTGGAGTGACCACAGCTTTCCATCGTCGTTAATTCATACATTCAACACTTATTGGCGAACCAAATGCCTAACGATGGCTGTTGCTCACAACTAAACGAATTGTGGATGCATTTCCGTCGACACACACATTTACGCCACCAAGGCAACATTATTTCGCTGGAAGCTAAGGCAAGGGGACGGACGACCTGAGAGCTTTTACGTACTCAGCTAACTGTTCAACTGGACGTTCTTTCTTTTCTAAAGGGTAACTATTGTACCATATGTTCAAGGAGTCAAAAATTACTATTAGTTAAACCTAAAATAATCTCAAAAGCATTTATAATTCTTGGATCCGTAGAATACACACGTAGTTCTTTCAACTTGCTTCAACATTCACTCTGTATTTCATAACATTACGATTTTTGGCCACAGGAGAATTGAGCTCTTCATTTCAAACATTTCATGTATTTCCCAGAGGCGGAGTAATCCATTAAATATGCTCCAGCCATTCTGGAACAAGTCTTAAACTATCTTCCATATTCGACTCGTCGGCGCCGCACGTCCGCTCTAACGCAAAAAATTCATTATTTTCGTTGCGCTCGTTAATCTATCTGTAAAACCAGATGATGGCAATGAACAGCGATATATGTCAGGTACTAGAATGTGGAGGCAGGTATGCAGATTTTGTAGGAATGCAAATCAAAACGGTTCTGATCCTGGATCTCCCTTTGAAACGAGTTGGTATTTCAATTTGCTATCGTGCGCGCGTAAGGACAAGCTACGCATGTTTAAAAGTGAAGAAAATACCAGAAGCCAGCGAAACTGAAGTAAAGCGACGAGTTAATTTGCATGCAAACGACCCCAGTCAGAGCAGGCCTCGAGCAGCAGGCTCCGAATTTTGCAAGCGTCGAACATTTCATTCTTCAAAGCCGGGCGTTGAGACGCGAGCTCTATACGGCCAACCTCATGCAGATGCTTAGGGACTACAGCAGTACGGCCTTTTTCTCAAGTGTTGGTACAGTTCTTCCGTTAATTCATGCAAACAATGTTTTCAATTGTTTAATAGTTTCATTTCTTACATTGATTCAAATAAACCACGCATTTAATTGCTTAATGAATATAGTTCTTGTATTAATTCAAATAAACCCCGCATTTAATTGCTTAATGAATATAGTTCTTGCATTAATTCAAATAAACCACGCATTTAATTGCTTAATGAATATAGTTCTTGCATTAATTCAAATAAACCACGCATTTAATTGCTTAATGAATATAGTTCTTACATTAGTTCAAATAAACCACGCATTTAATTGTTTAATTGTTTTAGTTCTTACTTTACATTAAATGAACAATACAATTAACTGTTCAATTGTTTTAATTTTGATTGTAACTCATACAAACAATCTGTTCATTCACTGAATTGTTTGAGTTCTGACATTAATTCATACGAATGATGCACTTAATTGCTTCAGTTCTGGCATTAATTCATGCGAAAAATGCAAATGATTATTTCAGTTTGACATTAACTCAAATGAAAAAATGCAAATGACTATTTTAGTTTGGCATCAATTCATACAATCAATGCATGTAAAGCAGTTCAGAAATTTTGCTCAGTAGAGCATTTGTCAGAATTCTAAATCGAATCTCGTAAACTTAACTTCTTGAGAAGTTTAAGATAGTCATTCTTTGTGAATGATACGCATTTGAAAATCAGATATTCAATAACATCTCGAATCAATAGAAATTTGTCAGCACATAACTTCATCCCATCCATCTGAACGCAATTGCAATTCAGGTATCCCAACATGCATGCAATTGTCTGCTCGACTTATAAAAAAACATTCACATCGGATACAACTCTCTAATTGCAACGTTTCTTCCATTTCAAGAGCATGACTTGAAATTAGAGGACAGTGTAAGTTAAACTAACTAACTACGGGAACAAAAAATTGATTGGACGCACAACCCGGCATCACAGGCCCCACAGCCCTGCTTGGTAAGTTCTATTGCTCAGCAATAGAACTTAATTCACGTAATACTCACTTCACACAATAGAACTAAGCTTCACAACCCCACCTGGTAGGCCGCACTGCCCAGCGTGTTAGGCTCTACAGCCCAGCAGAGTAGGTCTCACAGCCCAGCATGATAGCCCCCATAACCCAGCTGGCAGCCCCAAGGAGCAAATGCAAAATTCAGCTCAGTAAACGAATTGAAACTTTCAGCGTTTCGCGATTTCAAGCCGATTGCCAGTCAACTTCGAGGTTCCCCGCTAGATTTAGCGAGAATACAGCACCACGAAAAGTTTCCTGACAGTATTCGACGTGAGACAGGTCAACTTTTCTAGCCGAAAACTTGTCTTCACTCGGTCAGAGGGACGGCTATTCTTGAGTTAAAGAGTTTTTGGCTTTTGTGTCTCGTTGCCCTCAGACAAGTAACGTCTGATTACAGTTGCCTGGCTTATTTCGACATCGTTGAAACTAATCTCATGCTGACCCAAAGTCTTCATTTAGTCCAGTATTATAAAAAATGGAAGATATAACTTGCTGGATGCTACGTTCATCATAGAAGAAAGTCGGAAATTGGTGCATCTTTCTCTACTGTTAATTAATTGTGTGGGGCAAATTTTGATCATGAGTTGCTATTCGGTCATGCGTCACTACTAAAAGTAAATCATTCGCTGTAAATAATGGAATTGTTCCCTAACTGAAGTCATTCATGGTCACCCCTCAGCACTCGAAGAACTGATTCAATGTTTAGTTTTTTCTCGAGATTACCAGTCGAACTCATGGCTTGGTCTTGCTCATCAAGCCACCATTGATTGGTAAGGTTTTAAACAGCAGTTTCTAGTTCCCGTAAATTCCCGCAGTCCTGTAACCGAGGCGTTGGGACCATCAAAATGATCGCAAACTATGAGACTTTAACTAAAGTTCCAGGCTTCTTGTAGGCAGCATGAAGTCAAATTAATCAAAACTCGGAAACATATTCTAACGACATTTTCAATTTTCTGAAAAAAATGATAGAATTTTCCATGGAATATATACAGGACACCGAACAGAATACAAACAAACGCAATGGATTTGATGAACCAAAAAAAAAGAAAGACGTACAAATTTTGCAAACGCCTACAGAACAAGGTTGCCGAAGCTGTCCGTCTGAGGCTGTAGTCTCAGTAGGCCAGTAGACCGTCCGAAGCCATGGTCTCTAAATTTATAGGCTTCGCCTCTGATGTCGATAGCTCTGAGGGTGAAGAATGCGTTCCGGCCTCCTCTCACTCTCCCGTGCAAAGATTTATTGTCCCCTCTGACATTGTCTCGTAATTACTGTCTTCCTGGGCTATTGAGGCTCCGCCATTGATAGATCGAAGTCGATGACTTCTTCACTCTTGCATGACACCTAAGATTCAAAAGTTTCATAGGTAGGTAGCCTTAATCGCGAATGACAACTTGACTCTCACGGTACAGACGGCATCTAAGCACCATGTTGGTCTGTGCTCCTCTTTAGTGCAAAAATTACCACTGCAAAGTAATGCGACAGAGTAGAATAAATTATGGTAATCAGCAAAAGTGGTGAAATAGGGTTTAATTTTATGATAACTATTTAATAGCAAAATAAGGATTCTTGTTATGATACTACTTGTTTTCTGATTAATTTAAAATTGAACTGATTTAATTTCATTCGGGAAATTTTTTTCTCAGCAGCGGAATATGTCTTATTTAAACGCTCAGTAAGGCTCTATGGATGGTGCCAAGCTTCTTAACGATAATGAACTAAAATCTACACACGCGGAATACGATTCACGTTGGAGCATTTTCAAATTTATTTCAGGGAGCTACTAACTTCGTGACTAGATTTTTTCCTTCAATGTCAAAGTTTCAGTATCTTTGGGGGAATGAATTTGAATCGAAATTACAGTAGAGCAAATTATTACATTTGCAGTGGTGAGAACATTGATCACGTAGGTTTTAACTTTAGTCTAGCTCATCTAACATTGAAAAGTTGTCGAAGGCATCAAAGTGTTTCGCTAGATTATTCTGAATTGTTTTTTCTTTCCAAAAAATTGACTTAGCCAAAAAATTAGGGTTTCAATGCTTTTTAGGCATTTTTATATTTCTAGCTTTTCAAGCCATTACGTTTGAAAATGAAGATTACATCACGAAAGAAGCTTATTAGCACTTTCATTAGATTCATGTGTATTTTTCCCACTCATCTAAGCGTTCTTTAGAATCTTCCATCCTCCTCCTAACTAACGCACAATACACGGCACCCAATATTCTCATCAGATCGCAAAAAGTATTTCAACTCCACTTGTTTTGAACGAAGAAAAAGCTGCAGATCGGAACGGGGGAACGGTAGTTTCACTGATCAGGTTGTTGTGTGAACTGCCATTGATTTTTGAGAAGCGAGGCAGCGGCGGCGCAAGGAGCCGTATTTCGATCGTATTGCAACATACGACGCGGTGGCAACACTCGACAACAGGCTCTCGTTGGTCCAAAATTCCTGGAGAGAAATCCTTCAGAGACACGCGGGGCATTTTGGCGAGAGTTTATTGAGGGTATTGTGTCCGGGCCGCGGGGGTTTCGAGGGGTGGCGGGGTGATGCGGGGGAGTTTGATGGAAAGACGGTGCTATATTTCTGCGCTATCGGGCCGCGGCGGGGACTGCTTTGGGCCCTTGATGGACGGTGGGCCTAGGCCCATGACTGCGGGGCCAGTTTGAGGCCTTTTACTAAAATAAATCAAGGGGAAATCCGAAAACAAGACAATTGATTCGTTCGTGCTTGTGAAAGTGATTTTAAAATTTTGCTGCATTTACGATGAACCTTTGCTCAGTCTGAGCTGTAGGGTACGAGCAAATCTTGTGTCCTGTATGCTGAGAATCTTTGTATCATGATCCTGTTAAACTGGTCAACTGTAAATAGTTAAAAGACTGTTTCATGAACAGAGAATGGAAATGTTTTTGAGAACTTTTTTAATACTTTTAATACTTTTAACTTAATATACATAAATTGGTGAATTCAATATTTGTAAAGTTAGATTCGCACTGTAGATACTGCCCTTTTAAACAACGTTGGTTTCAATAGGGTAAAATTCAATAATTAAATATGATCGGTAGGATGGGACTCTTCCATTTTCACCAGTTTGAGTTGACAAATCAAGACACTAACATTACACATTTGGTGCTGTTTTTAGTCAGAGGGAGGTTGTTGCCTACAGTTGAACGAACTTTGTTCATTAGTTTATGGACGTGACCATCCTTTGACGAGTTGTGCTTACGCTGAAAAATAAAATCCGGGCTAACAGTAAAAAAAATATTTATACATCTGGAACGTCAAGTGTCTCTCTCAGCTAACAAATTTTTTTTAGCAAACATGATCAAATCTTTACCACTGAAAATAGTTAATTTTTATTTAAAATTACCGTAATATTAAGCATGGTTGATTGCTTCAGACCATGAGTAGTCGTTCAGCATACGGAATTCTGCTGAACATGACAAACAATTCAACACAGCATAGATAATTTCTGCTGAACATAATATTCTCTGTAGTTCTGAGTTTGATTCAGTGTCGAATTTGGAATTTGAATTTCCCCAAAACTAGCGCATTTGTTGCCCTAGGGCCTACTTTGTGTTGTAAGTTTAAGGATCAGGTGTTGCCAAGGAATAAATAATTGTAACAATGGAATTTCATTTCCGTAACCATGAAATTCTGATTGCAAGCTCGCGATTCCCTCGAGCCTCCAAGACTTTACAGTAGCAATCCCCAATCGATTTTACATTAGAATATCGAGGAGACCAGAAGCAGACTTCATGCTCTTACTTCACATTTTAGCAAAGTTTTCCATAAAATACTCGTACATGCCTCACAGTTGTCGCGGATCCTCATCATACACTTGCTAAGAGATAAATTTCCAACATAGCTTTACTTGGAAATCGGGGTTTGACTTCTGTTTGTGTTTATTTTTAAATTCGAACTTGCACAACGTTTATGTGAACGTTTTCATAAAATTAGCATGTTGCTCTGTGTTCGTATGAGAGTATCTCAGGAAATTTGTGCCTTACTGTGCGTTCGTAGCTGAGTTTTTCATGAAATTTGTGCCTAACTCTGTGTTCGTAGCTGAGTTTTTCATGAAATTCGTGCCTTATTGTACGTTTGTAGCTGAGTTTTTCAGAAATTTGTGCCTTACTCTGTGTTCGTAGCAGAGTTCCAAACGAAATTTGTGTTATACGTTTGGGTTGGACAGGATTTTCCTTCTGAAGAGGCCATAACTCCGTATTTGGGAACCTTTCTTTCTAAGATTCAATTTTACTTTAGTGTTTTCGCTGTGCGTGAACTTTTGCCGATCAGAGGATTTTCCATAAAATATTAATGTAAGAAAAAGATGACGCAGGATGAATTTATTACTGCATGTGATTTTAATACAGGCAAACACAATTGATGAGACTTTTCATTACGCAAACATAAAAGTAATAATAATCAATCGATTTTGCTGTTTTCTTCAACGCAATTAACAGCAGACTGATCATCATGAATTTTAAAATATAAGAAGCCTTGTTTGTGTCCCTGACTCTCCCGAGAATATCCGCAAATTTGAAAAACAAGTTAGAAAGTTATTTGACGTTTCGAAAATTCTGTGATAATTTTTTTTAGATTAAATAATGTAGTTTTAAGCACGAACTGAAAATATTCCACAAATTAGCTGAGGAAAGAGGAAGGAAGCGCGCGTCAATCGCTTCAACGAGAGTCTAAATCAGCGCACGATTATGTGCACAACTAAGGCTTCAAATTAATTATAGCAGAGTAGCTGCTAAATCATGTTATTGTGCCAGAGTTATTTAGCATTTGGACTGGATTTACTTCGTGACAACTTTACAGAATGTGGCGAAGATTGCTTCGTGAAGGTGACAATAAATAATTATTATCGGAAGCACCCGTCGCTTTGTTTGATTGCCCACTGCAGCACCGTCGCGTTGTAGATGTTCCAAAATAATGCTCGATATTTGAGCTGGTGGAACTTTTGAGAATGTTATATCTCGAAAATTGCGTCTAACTTCAATATTTATCATGACTAAAATGTGACAAGAAAGCGAAAGATTGAGTGAAAGATTTCACAGTGTATTGTGCAATTTATTGTTAATTTTACATGACGGTTACAATGTATGTCTTCGAACATAACAAAATTTTCGAAGGTAACAGAACAACTGCTCCCCGGACAACTGCCTCCGTAGGACAATTGCCCGTGGCCGATTGCCCCCTGGACAATTGCGCCATGGACAATCGGCCCTTGATTGCGCCGGATAATTCAAACCATAAAATTTTGTGCGCTACAAATACCTGACGTCAGCACAATAGTGGAATTTGATTTCAAAACCTGGCCCTAAACATCAGCTGCTGTGATCAGGAACTTAAACTCCTTCATGGAATAGAAATGGCAGCTTGCAAAAATTAATGTTTAGAATTTTTAGATTAGATTAAATTATGTTAAATTAGATGATTTGGGTTAAGTCAGGTTAATTTAGGCTAGGTTTGGTCAGGTTATGTTCAGTTAGGTTGATTAAATCGTTATTTCAGGTAGAAATTTAACAAACCTTTATCCGCAATTGCACGGGGGCAGTTGTCCAAGGAGCAATTGTCCTAAGATGGTAAATGGCCGAAGGTTGACAGAAGAAAATTATAGAGGGCAGTTGTCATAGAAACATGATTTTTTTGCATTAACATCCCATCATATATTTTTTGTATTAACATCCCTCGATTTTTATTTATTTACATCTCATAATATTTTTTTAACTACCATCTCACGATATTGTTTTATGTTTGTATTAACATTCTACGATATTTGGATTGCGAGAAGATATCAATTGACATTAGTAAACAAAACCTTTCCTTCTGAAGTGGAGCACGTCGTCAGCATCGCTGCAACACCGATCGCCTCTGCACCTCACTACCGGACCTGGTGCCCTGCTGAGTGCCTCGTGACATTCTTAGGAGATAGAAATTGACTTGTCTGTAACATGCACAACTCTAAAGAATTTCTTACTGTTTTTGGTGTAAATTTTGAGAAATTAGGAGATTACCCTATTGAGAGGCATAGAAATCTTCATTGGTCGCTAGTTGAACTCAATTTTAAAGCGAAAGTGCGAAACATATTTGAGAGACATCATTCATTTTACTTAGAAAGCAATCTCAGAAATGCTAATGATCATAATAAAAAAGGAAGCGAGTATATAAGCATTCACAGAAGAACCGCCAATTGCTGGTTCACACAAAAAAAACAATTCAACAAATGTTCCGAGTTTCAGTTCTACACATCATCCACATCACTTCGTTCATCTCCAAATGCTTTGAGCTCATCTCTTTTGCGTTGAGCAGCGTTCACTACATTTATATTCTAAGCGAAATTTGATATTCAAAATTTTTTTTGCATGGAAATTACTGTTTCAAAAATATCGCGCTCATGTTAAGGGAAAGTTTATCAGAGAGGCACTTTGAATGCAGGATGACGCATTGCAGAAGTTGCGTCGTTAGAGATAACTCGATAAGCCACAGGTGAAGCGACTCAAAGGCTACTCTGCAAAACACGGGCCCGGATCCTGCCTAACTCGTCGACTTTTCCCTGACAAAGTTAGAGTAATTTTGAAGCCAGGGTAATTCTGCAGAGTAATTTGGGACATAAATTAGGGAAAAAACTAATTGAAGAAAGTTTCAAGATTATCGACCGCAGCTCTCATCCCACTGGTTCTGGAGGCCAAGACCTTTGGTGGCAGCGTGCCCTGCAGTGTTCTGTTATTGCTGCATTTACGAGCATTCAATCAACATGATATCGCGCGCTGTCCAGTTCAAAGGCAGGAACATCATCTATAACCCATATTTTATTCTGATGGGCTGTTGTGAGACTGTGGCCACTGGGACATGATTTCATGGATAGCTTGAGCACGCGCATGATGAAAAGTCACGTGTTGTCTTGAAAACTTCGTTCGAACTGGGAATAGAATGCTGTGATTAGCGCAGACAAAATTTGGATTCATGATAGAACTTCGAATATTTTTTGTTGGCATCAGGTTTTTTCGGCACTCTTGAGTTAACATCGGCCTAATGATACTAAATATGCGTTCTATTTGTGCATTGTAATACAGAAATGGAAAAATATGAATAAAATGATTTTCTCACGAAAAAGTCGGTGGCTGCTAGATTTAGGCGACATACGAATACGAGGTTCAGACGCTGATTCAACTGGAAAATAAGTCATCGACAATGAGTGTTAGTGAATGAGCTCATTTGACTTCAACACAAGAGCGCCAAATGTCGAAGAGTTAGCTGATGTGCACGAGAGTCCGGTGTCTGGGACAGATGTTGATGAGCTCAATTAAATACATAACGCTCGCCCATATTCTCGGCCTAATACAGGATCATGTGCACTATGAAATAAAAGACATAGTGCTGCAGTTTTCTCACCCCTGACCATATCAGTATGTAGAACGTAAAATATTAAGCCCTCACTTACGCAAGCACGCTATTCATCGCAGCATATAGCACAGTCAGCAACCTCTGCGCAGCCGTATTTATAATCGAATTTGAATTATAGACGTGAAAGCAGAAAGTGAATCCAGGTTTAGTGAAATTTCTAGGAGGTTTATTCCCTGTAAGTTTATTATCTTTCATTTTATAGTAGTCTTCGCTTGTTACTCACTCAAATTTGTAGTGGTATATAGGACTTCATTCTAATTGACAACTTTGTGATAGGAGGAAACAGACTCATGATATTTTCGATGAAAAAATTTGACGTGGTATATTCAAAATTTTCAAATTTAAATTGTAAGCATCACAATCATTTAAAATAACACTAGCGCACACAACTAATATTTTGGGGGTTCTGTATTTTACTAGTAGAAAAATTTGCACATATTGAGTGTGCTGATGACTCTTGCTGCTCCTCTCGCTGTGAGAACTTCTGACGAACAATATTGCAGGTGAGGCGTGTCAGAGGCCCGGCTAACGACTCAGCCCAGCTCGATTTGCCTGCAAGTTAAAATAGATTTTGAAAAAACACACTTTCACCAAATGGAACGAATTCAGAAAGCCGTACAGAATTGTGGTTTCGCTTGTATTGTTATTTTTGAAGTCAAGATTTGATGAAGACCGTTTTGCTCGATGAGAAATCGTGACAAACTGTTCAGGTTGCATGCACCGCAAACAAAGTGGCGTCCAATAAAGCAACAAAGCTGCCAGCTCTGCTACCTCCGTGAAAGCTTTCACTGCCACCAAACGCTTGGTGACCACCGAGCGCTGACAACTTGAACAAACGGAAGCTCGGTGAATGGAAAGTCGTTCATCAAATAGAGAAGTGAACACACGCTGTATTTCGAGTGTTTGCGGGTTTCACGGGTGTGCAGCGACATGCTTAAGTGACAATGCAGCAACTGCGCCTCCGCTAGCGATCACGAGCCGAATTTTCAAAGCATTTGCATCGTCGTAGCGGTGAAGCTGGCAGAGTTGGTTCTGCCAGCAACACTTGACCACGCTACGAAGAAATTATTTGAAAAGAGTTCAAATTGCCCAAAGCATAGCCGAGTTAATTTACTTTTGATTACATTTGCGCTTTGACAACGTAAATTGTTTGAAATTCCATCTTCGGGGACCTGCTGCAGGGTTTCGCTCTCAACTAAAGGGAAATTATGATGTAGTTTTTTCTTGCATTGTCGCAGAGAGGAAGTATTTCCATACTAAACTAAGCGATGGTGCACAATTGTGACGCATAATACGGTGGTCTTTATTGAATTCTCTTCCGCAAATTTCGCCAAATATGTAATTTAAAAAATTTAATTACTTTAGTTTTCCATGATTAAGCTAATTTCCAATCAAACTGTAATGCAAAGTTACAATTTACATGATTTATTTCTATAACTTCCATAATTACTCTTTGTTTAGCCTAATTTTTCATAATTAAGCTAATATCCCGTCTTACTCTAACCCATAGTTACAATTTCCCATTATTAAGTCCCATAGTTTTATATTGTGCCAAAATTATTCTAATTTTCCCAACTTACTCGAACTCTGACACTTTTTACAACGGACAATACATGATCAGCACAGTGAAGGAAGCTACACTACTGTTATGAATTAGATTACTATTTCAGTGCTGCTTTTCACAAGGGACTAGGAGTTTCAGCTGCGCTGCCTTCAGACCAATTCGTTCATTCAGCGAGCCCGCATTTTCCGCGTTGGTGCTTTTAATCCGCCTATTCTTACCGCAGCTTTGTTCCCTGCTTTGAATATTCATCGGTCGAGGTGATTAGCTGCGAGGTCTGCGCAGCTGCAGCGTCGCCTATGTTACCACAGCCAGACCTCGTTCAAAGTAAACGTGTAGCGTCGCATGACTTTCACAGTTGCTGCATCTCATTGGCGGCCTGGTCTGGTGTGGGGGCTCGCGTCATCGGTGTCTCGGGGCGTCCTGAGTTTTGGCTGATCTCTCAGTGCAGCCGTATTGTGTGGCTGATCTCTCAGTGCAGCCGTATAGTGTGGCTGATCTCTCAGTGCAGCCGTATAGTGTGGCTGATCTCTCACTGCAGCCGTATTGTGTGGCTGATCTCTCAGTGCAGCCGTATTGTGTGGCTGATCTCTCACTGCAGCCGTATTGTCTAGCTGATCTCTCACTGCAGCCGTATTGTGTAGCTGATCTCTCAGTGCAGCCGTATTGTGTGGCTGATCTCTCAGTGCAGCCGTATTGTGCGGCTGATCTTTCACTGCAGCCGTATTTTGAGACCGATTTCAGATGAACAATCGTTGGTCGCTGTTAATATTCAAGTGGAATTGTTTTTCTGTCTATTATCTTTAATTCTCCAAACTAATTTCAGTAAGATTAATTAAATCTAAGGTTTTACTTCGTAGCTGGTCTTGAATATTACCATTAAAATTAACAATCAATATAAGCAAATTGCTAAGGCTTGAGTCAACAGGAGAAAGGGAAAGCATTAATGAAAGCATCCAATGACTGCACAACAGGGGGCGCTCAACAGCGCACCATTTCTCAACGCTCTGTGGAAGAGTTCATAGCTTATTTCATTCTAAACTCTAATGCTGCTGCGCGAAGAGGGAAACGAAGTACAGGCAAACCTCAACATACGAACTGACGCATTACGAAACCTCGTCTTTACGTACAGATCGTTTGAATAGGCCTGGGTCACTGCCGTTTGGTTCGAAGAATGATTTTTGCTAAATTCCATCCCTGAAATGAAGGAATGTTACCGAAGAAAAAGAAATTCCTTTCAATTTTCTCATGATTGTAGATAATGCTCCTTCACCCCCGCCATTTCTTAAACATCAAAGTGTCAAACTGATGTTCCTGCCCCCCGAATACAACATATCTATCACAGCCCATGGATCAGGGTGTGATTGCGTCTTTCAAGGCTTACTACCTACGCTTCACAGTCGAAAAATTTATTCAAGCAACAGAAAAGATAGGAGAACCATCAACTTTAGAATTTTGGAAAAATTCTAATATCCTTAATGTAACGAAGATCATCGGAAAAGCGAGGGGAAAAATTGCTCAAAAGAACATGGGAGGCATTTGGATGAAACTCTGCTCTCAATTTTTTATTGATTTTATAGGTTTTTTAAAGCTAGAAGAGATTGTGCAGAGTGAATGTGATAACATTGTAGGTATTTCAAAAGATGTAAATTTTGATGCTTCGTTAGATGGCATCAATGACTTACTCACTTCACACAGATAGAGCAGAACTAACAAATGATGAACTCTTTGAAATGAAAAATTTTGAAGAGAGTGATAATGAAAAAATTTCCGAAACTTCGCAATTTAAATCGTTGCATATTTTATTATCATACAAAAATTGTACGAATTATATTTTTTTAAACATCGTTTAAAAATTATTCATTGTATCCTGTTGTATTGTATCCTGTTGAATTCAGTACAGGGGATTTTTCTGTGAACGAAACCTTATACGATAGATTTCTTTCTCTGGACAATTAAACATGGCTTTTCGAACTTCCGTCTAACGTACGGCCCTTATGAACGGATTAGTTACAAGAGGTGAGGTATGCCAATATGGTGTGAACATAAATTTCCGAATAGTGTGCAAAAATATCCGTCACCCACCGTTTTGGCGTCAGGGGATCTAAATAACAAAGAAAAGGATGTAAATTAGGTTGTGATCACGTGAGATATAATGCAGAAATGCTATTATTTTGATATCATTTTGCTGTGTCTCCTCTAATGTTGAAAATCCAAAACACAAATAGAAGCGCAGAATCGCATGACTGCACAAGCAATTCCTTAATATGTAGAAGCCTCAAAGCACCGTCTTCAGACTTGCGAAGCAATCAGCATCAAACAGGGGTTCTTGAAGAGCGGATCATTTCCAGAGATGAATTTGAAACTACGCAATATTACTGACGGTCTTTCCAGGCCTACTGAGAGCTGATTAAAGATAGGCAGATATACAGTACTGGTAGCGATGTGTGTGATAATAAGATGGTGTCTGAATATCAAATGTACACACAACTCGTTGTATAAGATTAGATTATAAGTTAATGCAAGCCTTCCTAACCGCAGCTTAGGTGTTCCAAAGAGAGAAAGAATGAGGACATCATTTAGTATACGGTTAAGAGTACAAGCACGAGATGTATTCTCACGTTATATCCCCGCACTTGGAAACAGTAAGTTAAGAAAGAACTTTGTGAAACAAAATAAAACTTGAAAATAAAAGTAATAGGTGCTAAAAAACAGGAGTCAACCGAAAAAGATGATCCTTAATAAAACGAAGAACCTATTTCTGTACCAACATAAACAAGGCGTAAATTTCAGCTCGGCACCTCACATTTCCCCCCTGGAACGCTAATTACCAATACAATAGTTTAACCCTTTTGAGGAGACTCGATGAGTAATAGTAATAAAATGTGTTGTTATTAGGCAACATACAATTTTATTAGCCTACACATTAGCTATGAATGTTCAAGGGTTGTCATGCTAATGAAGAAGGAATTAAAAATAGTCATTAATTCTTAGAATTTGCAAAGTTTACCTCTAATAGCAAACAACAAGAATAATCTGTTCAGCAACCTAAGAATGATAGTATAAATATGTGCAAAAAAGGGCTAAGATTTGTAGAGAACAAATTCAATTAACTAAATATCTATTGCTCTAGGTTTAACCTAAAATATTCCTGTTAAATGTAATTGTTTCATTGACCTCCACCCTTTAGTTTCTTTGGAACTGCAGCACAAGCCTTGAATCCTAGTGCCGTTGATGTATATTGAGATCAGATGAGCATTATTCAATTGATTTTTCAAATCTTTTATCCCCATTAAAGTAACCTTACCATCTTAGGCCATTCCACTTTTTAATTAAGATATGCAGGACAGACTCACTGAAATATTTAGAGAAGGTGTTCAAGCGAGCAAGTGCTAGTCCTTTTCGATAAATTCATGCGGTACGTTGTGTATTTTCGTTCATTAGTTCCACTCGTCGACAACTGCTCCAGTTTGCCTCCCAGAGCTCGGCCATCGTTCAAATAATGGCTAGCTAGCCCTGACGTCTGTTGCTCATCAATAGAAAACAGCGTTGAACCAGGATTTTTTTTTGAAGGCAGCGTCATCTCAATAATTTTTATTTCTAAATTTCTGGTGCCAAGGACATTAATCCTCGAATTTGAATCGCCATAAATAAGAGCAATTCTAAGCGACGTATAGACTGCATGTCCGCCAGTTAAAAATCAAACCAGAGTTATTTTTTACACAATTTTGTTGAACAAGTTCACTTTTATATAAGGGGTTTGCTTTCTGCATATTCGAATTATAAATAAAAGTGCCAAGATACACGTCTTAAATCTCATGATTTATTTAGGAAAGTCATTTAATAAAAAATTCTGAACGTTTCGACCTCCAGGGACATTATCAACCTGAAAACAAGTAGAAAAACTAATCAAAACTCAAATTTACACCAATCACGAAAGAAGAAAGCAAAAACAAACAAACAAAAAACAACATGAACGGAACTAAATTAAAATGTTCAGTATTAAAATTACGTTAGTAGTAGAGGAAAGGCTGATTGCATA
>JACJUY010000770.1:26442-36470 GCA_014220935.1 Platorchestia sp. MABIK
GAAAAACCTGTTTTAAATGATATGCAATCAGCCTTTCCTCTACTACTAACGTAATTTTAATACTGAACATTTTAATTTAGTTCCGTTCATGTTGTTTTTTGTTTGTTTGTTTTTGCTTTCTTCTTTCGTGATGGGTGTAAATTTGAGTTTTGACAAGTTTTTCTACTTGTTTTCAGGTTGATAATGACCCTGGAGGTCGAAACGTTCAGAAATTTTTTATTAAATGACTTTCCTAAATAAATAATGAGATTTAAGACGTGTATCTTGGCACTTTTATTTATAAGTTCACTTTTCAATTGTAGTCTGTAACATTTCAAAAGATTTGGAAGATGTTTCATTCAAAAACATTTTCCATTTTTGCACAAAATACTAAATTTAAATGCTCATTAGCTTAATACACCCACGTTGAAATCCACTCAACATGGTTTTTATGTTTTTCATCTTGTAGATCGCTTTGTTACGTGAATGTGACTATTGAAAAACGTTTCTCTATAATGATTTCATCAGTAGCCTTCGAAAATCAAGAACGTCACTTAGAAAAAGTGCTTGTGTTTGGATAATCTCATTCAAATTTTTGACAATATAAATATGAAATTTCAAATCTATCAGAATGTTTCAGTGTGGTTTAAAAGCAGCTGAAAGAGCGGTGAACGAGATTTTTCATCAATTACAAAAAAATAAGTTTGAAAACAAATTTTCTTCGCTGGTATTCGGTAAGCAAGCAACTGAAACTAGTTCTTACCAATTAAAAAGTGTCTCAGTCAACAACTCACCGCGGGTTCAGAAAAACATTTAGAATTCATACGGAGAGAAAAACTGGTCTTCCTGTTATCTTCGTTACCAAATATCTGACATCTATTTGTTTTTAAGTCGGAACTCTTCACTCCGGAAAAGTTTTTGCGTCGCTCTGCATTATCCAAACGTAAAAACCGTGAAGTGACTCATGTGCATCACTAAGAGACTACCTGACGATGACATTGGAGCACAATTGCACCCATTGCCACATACGGAGTAAAGCTGCGCAGCAATGCCCCACTGGCAACACGCTGGAGAAACAGCGACTTACATTGCATACGGTCAAATTGCACGAGAACCCTCTAGGATATTGACTGCATTTCTGCACTATATTCTACAGGTGTAAGCCTGCACTAGTAGCAACAACGAAAGCGTTGTCTGTGCGCTTAATTCACAAGTGTAACGAGTAGGTCCCTGCGATGTATGCACATATGAGCAAACGCTTTTAATATCGTTGTTAAATCTGATTTGAGATCGTTAATAAATCGAAAATCGTTGTTAAAAATCGGATTGCCCAAAAGTGCTAGTATCATATTTGAGTGCCACAATCAGTCGTCATATTTCGACGCAAGTGTCAGCGTCAGACGAGTCTGGGCAGCAGCTGACGCATACGGCAGGACTCTAATGACGCACTGAACGCGACCGTTCCCTCGCTCCCTCACGTCGCCGCCGCTGACTCAGCGCTCGCCGCACTGAACGGACAACCGAAGTAATGAGCTTGTCGCAGATCGGCTGCGGAGGCTCGGCACAAGATTTAAAATCCTCCAATTTCTACGTCAATTATAATTGACATAGATTTCATTTACCAAAAAACGTGGAAAGGAGTACTTCTAGCTTGAAATACATGTATTTGATGGTGATATCTTATGGTTATGCCGCGTATTGCTAAGATATAGCAGTGTTACTGCTAATGTGGGCAAAAGTTTTTGAAAATGCGTCCACTGTTCAGTTTTTGAGGCAAAAGAATGGAAGAACTCAAGCAACAAATTTTGATCGTAGAAGAGTGCATCCAAGTTCTGTTTATGGGACAACGCCAGCCAATATAAAGTTATAAAAAACGTTTGGGCGAGATTCAAAGAATAATTTTCTAAGACCCTAAAATTGTACCTACTTTCCTGTTAGTAGAGAGGCTGATGTCGTTCATTGGAAGCTAGATGGACCTTCAACAGACATAGGGAATAAGAAAAGCATCAAAACACTAATTACATTTTTACCTAGATGATAGGAGTAAATGATGCAAACTTACACTATTTCATGCAAATTAATTTACGACACAAATTTAAAGAATTGCTCTAACAATGTTGATCAGTGATGTTTTCAAATGAATTGGAACCCTGCTTCAAAAATATCATTTTGGCTAAGAAATGTACGTGTTTTTCTCGACATAACGGCACCCATTCATATTCCAACTTAATCTGAAATGCACGGTAAATTTTTATTTGGGATAATCATAAAATGCTTCCGACGAATAACCGCGGAGGAAAAGAACAGGAATACATATCTGCATTTTCTTCCTTCGCGTCGGTCTACTCCAATATTATGAAAAACGTTTGCTGAGTCAGCAGTATCTCGCCAAAGATTTAGATGAGATAGATTCCCAAGTGTTTGGGGCTGCGGTTCTGATGATGGCAACCAGTCAACCATAACACGAGGGCACAAGTATGGAACTGTGATCTCAGTGGTTGCAATATCGCATGATGTGGTTCGCGTCAAGCCCACGTGAAGCTTCAAGGCAGTTTGCAATTTTTAAAGGAGGTTTTCAGATTTAAACGCGACGCACTCAATTTGCAGAGAGTTAAAAAATTATTGACTTAAAAAATTCATTTGATCAAATCGACAAACAAAGTATAAAAATCTAATTTCAACCTGAAACATAGCTCCTAACAAGCATGTATATTTCAAAGAGTCAGAGGATTTTATTTTAAATGTTTTCGGGCATGAGAGTTTCTAACACTCACATTTCCTGGATAAGCAGCGTTTATGTTTTTCACTGCTGTTGTTGGATTGCTACCTTTGTGGAATTCATACAACATGCAATGACGCATTTTATTCACTTCGAAACTTTTCTCTTCCATGGGTTATTGATGTTTTTAAATACTAACTGGAGTAGATTTAATTAAATGAAAAGTTTAACTGAATATCTGACATCTGATCTGACCTTAAAAACAACTGTTTGGGCTTTTTCATTTATTTTAGATTTCAGACAAAGAAAAGGGGACAGAACTTTCCGGAACTCCTAACAGATCTAAAAAAAGTTGCCTAGCTTCACAGAGAGAAGTGCCAACAGTTAAAATGAGCTAGAAAATAAAACAAATAAATTCACTCACTGAAGTCATCCCATACTTTATTACATTAATGCTTCATAAATGTGCTTATGGAAATGTTGCGTATTAAGTAGTATGATAAAATGCAGCGTTAAAACTCAGTTTCAGAAATATAAGGAAATTCCGCATTTACACATTTATGCCATTATTTTCGTCGCACAATTATTTTTAAGTCATTTTTATGACTTCCTATAATTAAATCAATGTCTAATTTTAATTTTAAGTAGCTATAACGAAGAAATTTTCGCTAACCTGTTTCACTTCATCAAGTTTTTTTGTCACAAACCAGTACGATTTCGCAGCACGTAGGTTTTATCCCTGGAGATGTAAAGCATGAGTTTTTTAACATGGCGCCTCGAAGAATATTCAATAATTCTAATGTTCTTGAAATAATTTTAAAAACACAAGGTATTTATGAAATCCTGGAGTGCATTTGTTTTATTTGAGACTTTTGTAACCGAGAGATATAGTCTGGCCCAAAAGCCACATTCAAATGAAAAATGAAAACGATTTTAGCCTTATCCCAAAGATGACTTGGTGGACAAAAGAACAGCTCGTCTTCCCTTTGGGATATCATCTTCCCTCTGACCTGGATTTTCTTATAGGGAGACCTGAAAAAAGAGTTCTCGTGAAGAACCAAAAAGGAAACCATCGAGGAAGAAATCCAGCAAATTGGCTCTGATCTCACCAGCGCCATAATGAACAGCTCGCGTAATCGCGCCGATGTTTTTGCCTCCACTCTCGACGGGCGGGGGGTGAATGAATAAAGACTGTATAATTAAAAAATTATTCAGAATTATTCAGAATAAAGCTAGTTTTTTCAGGATATCATAAATACTTGGTTTTAAACTCATTCTTTAATATAAAAGTTATTAAATATTCTTTCAGGACCCATATTTAAAAATCACCCCGTATTGGGTTTTGTGAATTAAATTTTTGTGAGGTATTGTAATTGTAAATTTTCAAGTCTTGTAATTGTAAATTTTACACCGCACATGCAGTGGAAAATATAATTGAGAATAAATGACTAAAAGTACTAGCAACTTTTGCGCACGAAGAACACAGATACATATTGTAAAAATATATTAGAACCATACCCTTCGATAACGAGAGTAACACCTCATATTCCACCAGCTCAAAAAATGATCTCTTGCCTCGGAAATAATGGAGGAAATGAAATTTGTGTACGTAGTTTAGGAGAGTTCCTCGATATTTTAGCGACCAAATAAGTTGGGAACCTCAAAAGGAAGCTGCGACCAAGGCTCGCCAAAGATAAGCCGTGGCTTCTATAAATAATGAAACGCGTCTTTTTTAGAAGCCTTCTCGGGTCCTCTCCTCGAAACTGACCGCGAGAAAAAAACTTCCGGTGTTCCTGCTCTTGCAGCCACACAAGACTGGGCTTCATATACGAGATTCGCTTAGGTAGTTTTGAAGTTATGACTCTTGCACATGGGATTGTACTCGGTGCGTTCACCTTTTGAAGGTGTTTTGCTATGTTTTCTTGCGCTCTTAATAATCTAGACAACATTGATTGCAAAGAACTGACGCTGCTCAGAACCCGGGGATCTTGAAAGCGCGTCTTTGTTCCTTGTTGGAAGCGCAATAAAGAATTTTCCTCGAAGGTCAACTGCACAAAAAATACACCTATCTTGAAGTAGAAAAGCTTCTAGCAATATCCCACAAATTGAAAAAGAACAAGTCTGCAATCTTTTTTGTGTTCAGTGAATCTGGTGGCGAAGATTTCGCAGCACAAATGGTGAGCGCGGCTTTGAAGAAGGCAAGAAGCTGGTCCCATTCTTGTGAGAAATGGAGTCTCGCGACAATGGCCGAACTCTTCAATATCTTCAATAGCTCCTCAAAATCAATCAAGTGGAGAGACCTGACGTGCCTCGCATATTTTGAGACCTGTTCGGGCCGCGACTGTGATACAATCTTCAAGACAAGACTTTCGCCGCCACTTGACGTCCATGGGAGACAAAATAAGACGGAGCTCCGTCCCAAATAAATCAGGTGCGCATGTTTTGCATCGATGTACTAGAGATTTGTCGTATTTACTGCCTATCCAAATATTTACATGTCTTGCAAAGCGTTGCTATATTTTTATTACATTATTATACGTTTTCTGATATAACCTTCACGTAAAATAAGTCTCTTTATTAGAGTCATTTTTTGTAAAGACATTACATAACTATTATCTGATCTGCATAAAGGTTGAAAAACAATGCTTAGATAAGGAAATAGACACTGATAGATAATTCCATGCACATCACTCAATTAAATTAAATATATTTCTCAAATCATGACTACATGTTCTAGCTTCCTCATATCATGACTCCATGTTCTAACTCCCTCATATCATGACTTGTTAGACTTAGGATGACCTGTACCGAATTCCAAGCCCGTTCTGTTCCCGGGCGTTTTAGAACGAATTCCCATCAGTGCACTGAATATTGATACGTTGGACACCACATTAACTATTAAAATACCGTTCTTCAATTTTTATCAAGCCCAAATCAAGCCTTCATGCATAGTGAATACTGTTCATGATTTTAATGCTTTCTGATGCAGAGTCAGTAATGATCAATGATATGAATTTACTTCTGATGTTATTTTTTTATTTCTACGTGAAGTCCGTGATAAGCATTCGATATCTCGATGTAGAAGTTGCTAATTGGGTTCAAAAATATATCTAAGACTATTAGTTATGCGAAGATAGAAGCGTGCCAAAATTGCGTAGGAATGTATTCGAGATAAAACAGAAATGCAGCAGGAGTTTGCATCAGTAGTTCATTAGCATCAGTGTGAGAGGCGCGCATTGTTTGGTTTCTCGCGGAACTTTCAGAATCAACGCATATGAAGTCAGAAAAATTGTAGATTGCAAGTCTACTTTGCACCATATTAGCATCGGCTTCTAATTAAGCGTTAACTCAGCGATCAGCTCTTGATGCTCTGAACTTCCACGCTGAACAATTCTTTGCTACTACGATTTAGTAAACTATTTAGAAATCCCTTTTGAGAGCTCTGTCAGAGTTACGTTTTAGAGTTAAGCGCTGGGTCGAAGGCGCTAGTGCTGTACTGAGTTGAGTGGTGGTATAAGAACATCTAAATCATTAGTACAGCATTGAGTGATAGCATTCGTTTTACATTTGTAATAAATATAATCGTGGAAAATTCCTCGACGTTGCAATTTGTTGCGAAAAACTCTTCAGCGAAAATTGCTCATCGTGAAAGTGGCAAATTTGATACTGTAAAGTACATGCACATGATATCAACTGTGCGACAAATAATGGCATCTCAAATAGTAGATGAATGACAAAATATGTTATCTTCACGAATCGACAGAGAAGCATGAATAATCTCTACAAAAAAACCCAGTGTGGAATTTTCATAGAGTACGATTAATGTTGGGCTACCAGTACAAAATTTCCTGATCAAGTATTTTTTATTTTTGAAAACGCACCATGCGGTAATTTAAACATTTCATCAAAAATTATTCAACTTTTGCGTAGAAGCAAACAACTCATGAGTTCAAAACTGCCTCTGGTCGAAACATTTTTTTCCAATAGTATGGCATTTGAAAGATCCAGTAACTCTGATACAGAATGAGTTTCTTTACGTAAAAATTTTCCCAGAACAAGAGATTATGACAGTTGAAGAATGCAACTTTCATAATTTCCCAAAAGTTTTCATCAATGAAATTGTGACGACAAGCTGCCTGATGCTCTGGAGGAAAAACAGGAAAGTCTACGACACAAGTTTGTGACGGCATCAGAAGACTTTTTCTGAGGACCTTTTTGTGGTGTCCTTTGCGTGGTGCCCTCCTTGTGGTGTTCTTTGTGTGGTGCCCTCCTTGTGGTGTCCTTCATATGGCTCCTCCCTACTTGTGGCGCCCTCCGTGTAGCCTCCACATGTGACGCCCTCCACATGCAGCGCCCTCTGTGCGACACAGCAGCCACGGCGCCCAGTGGTCCCCGTCTCTCGCTGCCCTCGACAAAGAAACTTGAGAGCAACCAAAGCTCGTCTGTTTAAGTCGCAGAATGGCCACAGAAAAGAGAAGCAACACTTGCGTATTTTCCAACAATGGTAAAAGGTTGTGAATGTTGTAAACCAAATTTATCGTTGTGAAGTAAAGCTTTTTAGAAGACTTTCACCGGGGAGCAAGTTCCGCATTAATGACTAATACACTAAGTTTGTTTAGAAGTAAACAGAGTACTATGTCTTGCTGAAAAAATTAACAACTGAAAGATGCGAGGCTAGACGTCATCGCGTGTCGAAATATTTCTTTTCACAACAGCATTTAAGCATAGAAACGGTTAAGAGGTTTAAAGTCCGAACTCGACCACGATTTTGTGAAATTTGTGTTTGTATCTTGACTTTGACGATGCTGTCTGCTGTTAGCGTCACGGTTAATAGCCAATTATTATTGAGAAGTGCCTCCTCGAGAGATCCCTGGAGCACTCAGGCAGGACTTCATAAGGCGGCTCAAGTGCAGCAAATTTAAAAAGCCCCACGCAGAATAGCAACTCTTCTGCCCGCTCATAAGACCCGAGAATTCCAGCCCCGTAATTTAGGATTATGCCCGAGCTTGCTTTCATTGTTGCCTTCTAATCCAGTCCGAGCTTTTGGCTTCTTGCTCCGGCTTTTGGCCAAGCTCGCCGTCGTCTCTGAGCTCTCCAATTATACATTTCCATGAATATTTAAGGTTCAAGAGCTTTTCAAACATTTTTACGGCGGTGTCCTTTTCTTCCTGCTCATTGCTGTCGCTCATCTCCGGTCTTCATGCATGTAGCAACGCATTCAAATTGCTATATTTGTGGCACCACGTTATGTACGATCTGTGCACGCCATAGAGATGCCCTTGGCTCACCGTTATAGGGTCGAGTATGCCATAGTTCCAGATTACGGCTGTCCTGAATGGAACCTATAGCACTTTTGTTAGAAAGCGCCTTCGTGTCTGGCTGGAGCTACCAATAGTGTCTTTGAAATGCAATTTACCTTCCGTGCAGGACCGAGGATGCCTCGAGAAGTGGCTGGGATTTGGAGCGCGCGCTTAATGCTGATAGCGATACAATGCTGACAAATGTTCGCGTTTTGTTACTGGCAAGCGGGTTTTTAAGGAGAGCTCGCAGCATTTGCGCATTCCCTCAATTCTTGAAATTAGTGCATTTATTTAACGGAGAAGAAAACAAATTTAACACAAGCAAATCACAATGGCTTTCACCGCCCCGCATTTCTGTTCGCAACGAAAACTGTGAGGGAACATCCTGTGATTGGCTCAGTCTCGCTTCTATTTTTTTTTTCAGCCCTACTACACAAGTTGCATGGCCAGTGTTACACCATCATAAGCCATTGGAAATTTTCGTTTTTGGAGAGTAAAAAAGTCACGAAGCAGAGACAAAAGAACAGAAATTCATTGAAAATAATATTCGGCTCTCAATTTCACATACGCGAAGTTACTCTAAAATAACTTTAAAGTTCTTTAAAATATCGAAAATTTTATCCTAGATTAGGAGTGAATTAACAATGAGGAAATACCCAAATTTTCATAAAATGGTTAACTCGATTTTTCCAAAGCAGAACTGAAAGAAAACACTCGTGGTGTGCACGCTCCTAGTATTTCCAAAAGAGAAAATCCAGCCAATAAAGATACCTTCGAGATAATTATTTAAGTATTGAGGCGTGCTCGCACCTACGTGTGTCGGTCGCCATTTTTTCTTGCGAGTCTATATAGTATTGAATGATTACTCGGAGAATATCAAAACCTCAGTAATTTTAGATGCAAAAGTCAGTACTCGCTGTTGAACATATAAAGTCCGTATCAGAGATACAATAGGTAGACATGATGCGTGCAGCCAAGAATAATTTACCCAAATTTTCCACATAAATTACCATGAATAAACAATACATTCTTAAAGTTAGTTGCTGGGGTCAATTGTTAGACACATTAGAGGAAACAAGGTAGGGTCAAACAAGTCTTTTTTTCGTCGACGGCGTGGGCTTGCTGACGTCACAGCAACGAACCAATAGCAGCGCTCATATTGCTTCTGGTAGCAATGCTACTCCCAAATCCGTTTCCACTATTGGCCTAATCGCACTGCGGTTTGGTGACGTCATACAGTTTGTTTGAAATAAAGCCTTTCTATTGGCTACCCGAACAAGAAGAAGTGTAATTTCCCCCATAGAAATGACCCTACCTTGTTTCCTCTACCGTGTTGTCAGAGATTTTCATCATCGTTTAATAAAATTATAAAATTAATTAAGTTCGGATATTTTACACGTCTTTCAAGTTAGGATACATTTGGATAAGTTAGGTGAGGTTAGAAAGGGTTAGATTAGAATAGTTTAGGATAAGTTTAGTTTAGCTGCAGTGTTTGGTTTGGGTTAGATATGCTAGATTTTTTACATTAAATAGCAGATAACATTTTTTCACAAGTCTCGCTAGCCACACTAAAGTGTTGCTGGCGTTTTTAGTTCCTTAATTGTTCCATCGGTTACGTCATGGCCTCAGCATCGTAATTAACCTTGGGACCCATTCTATTTCCATTGTTTAGAGCTCAAGCCTGTGGAATACAGAATGGCCTTTAAGGGCTCGCCCCTTTTTAAAAATATAGTGGATACCAATCAAACTTAGGAGCTTATAGAGTTAAGAATTTTCCAAAAGGATCAATGAAATTCAAAATTTATTGCTGCAGCTCTCGCCTGCGTACACTTCCTACACCTACATCACTGCTGCAGCTATCGCCTGCGTACACTTCCTACACCTACATCATTGCTGAAGCTCTCGCCTGCGTACACTTCCTACACCGACATCACTGCTGCAGCTATCGCCTGCGTACACTTCCTACACCTACATCATTGCTGAAGCTCTCGCCTGCGTACACTTCCTACACCTACACCTACATCACTGCT
>JACJUY010000770.1:40138-61863 GCA_014220935.1 Platorchestia sp. MABIK
AGGCGTCGCGAGCTGCTTTTCACTTGAAGCCTGCTTGAGTCGAGCTCGCAATTGCTACCTTTTTGAGTAGCAGTTCAGGAGAAATTCATCAATAGTGTTTAATGTATTTGCCTAACAAATCCCTGCACATAGTAAAATGCAATAAATTGCGTTCTTTGTTACAGAATTTGACTGGAGTAAACAAAGTACTAAACACTGACAAAAACAGTGCTTTATAGATGTAAAGACTACCATTTCTTTTCTAATATAGGCCCTAATGACAGCTTAACAATTAGTAGTTTAGGAAGATGGGTTGCACTTTAAACAATTAAATGTTTTTACTGTTGCGGGAACAATACTTTCAGTAAGAGAACCTTAAGCTGCTGGGCTTCTATTCAGAAGATGAGTGTTGTGTTCAAACATTGTCCATAAAATACTGTAATGTGCGAACCAAATAATGCGAAGCGTAAATTTAAGTGCCTCGCATCTCATGGGATCAATGAATCTCGTATCACAAAAAATTGTTAACTTGCAATCGACTTTATTTTAAATCACGTGAATCATCAGGTACAAATTTTTCCGTATCTAGTTTTTAAACTAAGTTTTTGCACATCTTTTTGGTAAATGGATTTTTCTTAAATTTATGCACGTTATTATCCAGACCAACCATTGAGCGGCTCTCACTGGTATAATTGGACTGCATTGTTTCTAATCCTGAATTGAAGTCTGGAATTTTGGTCAATTAATGTGCTGCGCGAACGCACTCCCACAAATATGCAACGAGTATTTGAATCAGCTTTAAGAGATAAACGTTTTTCTAACTTGTAAATTTGTGCATTCCTAATATTGTATTTTATAATAACACTGGTCACACTGCCAGCTCGTGTGAAGCAACCGAACGATTTTTTCAAGTGTACAATTCGCGTATTTATTGTTAACATTTCATGAACACTTGGCTTTACACAGGAAATAGAGTAAAATTACCGAACAACAACTGAGTAGATCTCGTACTTCCAAGCAACGCACCGTAAAATACCATGAAACTCTTACTTCATGGGTAAACTCATCACAAAACCACACAATTACAAAAGATTTCTTTACGCTTTTCCAAGAACTACGTTGACTGTTGACGATCGCTCCGCATGAGCGTCACTGGTCGCAGAACACGGAGCTCCAACTCGGCCAGCCACGGCTGCGACCGCGACTGAAGAAGAGGCCCGAGTGATATTGAAGGCTCGTCGGTCTTGCTTTCAGCCCCAGGCCCGGAATGGCTGCTCAGGCTGGCAGGCACCACCGTGTAATAAAGACTCTAATTTTTCAGTGTGGGTGCCTTCGCAGCGTGCTTTTGATAGGGGGCACCTGCAGCACCCACCGGGGACACCGGGAGCACTTGGGATGCCGGGACACAGGGAATACCGGGAACACTGAGAACACCGGGACCATCGGGAGCTCAGAGAGTACCGGGAGCTCCAGACACAGTTAACCAATTAAAAACAACAACTCTGGTTCTTTTAAAAAGAACAAAAATGTGCACAGTCCAAATTAAAGGGCATCAATAATTCGCATCTGAAATTCAAACTTCATGGACTAAGGGACATGGAATGATAATGCTACTAAGCTAATGATAATGTTCCCAAACAATAATACTGCCACCAAACCATTGATAATGACCCCAAACCAATTATAATGATACTAAGCCAATGATAATGCTACTAAACCAATGATAATGCTACTATGCCAATGATAATGCTACTAAACCAATGATAATGCTACTAAACCAATGACAATGCTAGTGAACCAATGATAATGCTAGTGGACCAATGAAATCAGGTTTACAAAGCCCTCAATTCAGAGTTGTGCGTGTTGCTTCACTCGTACACTGACAATGTCAACGTAAGATATTGAGTTGCTTGCCGTGAGAGATAGATGAAGATTCAGGCACTGGCGGTAATTTACGACACCTAATTATGTTTTCCTTCAGTCCTGTTGGTTGAGAGAGTTTATGTTGTTAAGTCTAGCCCTGTGTTGGAGCTATGAGTTTATTGCGATGTAAAGCATCTGAACTGCGAAATCGAACGTGCACATACGTTAATGTTTTATTATTTGGCATTAGATCAGTTGCAAGATAATTGTGAAGCCTCTTTTTCAGTGATTTAAACTAGAACGTCATTTTAATCTTGTAGCTATGTTTCGGCAAGCAAATATATATTGTATTGCCAAATCGTTTGACACTGGAGTCGCCAATCGTGTAGGAATGTGCAGGTTGGGGAAGAAAACTGAAGTTACCTTTGTGAATAGATCATTTTCTGTTACTTTCGCACAGGCACTCCGTATCATTTGAATTTTATTTCTCTCCACATAACTGTTGAAATCCATCTCTTCCGCGCCGAACTCTGCTACCCAACGAAAGCATGCGACTGCAACACTAATGCATTGAAGTGTATTTTGTTACAATGCGTGATAAAATGTTCGGTGCGGCAACATGACAATGGGCACAAGAGACACTAAAGTGTTGAAGTTAGGATGCCGTGGTAAACTGCATTTTGAATCAAATTTTCAGGCTAACTTGAGTAACACACTTGCCCACATCCGAGCCATTCGGGTTTTCGAGAAAAGGCAGGATGAAGTGAACATTGAGTCAAAATTGGAAAAATTATGTTTGATTTTGAGTGAACCATCACATTCTGAGTGGATAGTAGAATTGCACCAACCGGAACGCATAAAAGTCAATAGGATTCAAGACGCTGTCGTCTGGGGGGTGAACGATCAGTGAAGGATGCAGTTTTCGTTTGCTTGAATAGAGGCAACTCATTAGTTTCGAGTGTGAAGCATAAAGTCATAGTCGAAAGACACGAGAGCTTCAGTTGAAATTTTTACCCGTTAAAGAATAAACATCAACGAAGAGAAAAGCATACTTTGCTTTCAAATAAGCGCTCATATCCTGTACGTATGTACGTTAACCTCTATCTTATCAATGTAGCGGTCCTTTAAATCTAGAAAATGACATTTACTTTTTTGAAAAGCCGTCGAGTTAAGCCGATATGAGGCAGAGGAAAATTTTTTGAACTTTTCAGAAATAATACTTACGGAGCATAAACTGCAGAATGGTGCTCAGGAATATCGTCACACATACCAGGTCACGACTTATGAAAGAGTATAAGGCATGAGTAAAGCGATTACTCATTGTCCTTCCTGGTACTAACCATGAAAAAGCGAGATAAAAATGACTAAATGCATCGTCGTGTTCAGCACAACGAAAATTTTATCTCTATAGCACTGGACGGATCTTTCTAGTCTCACGAACGTGATCCCAGAGACCCGCTGCCGGTACGTGTAAAACTGAGTACTCGCTCCCGTCCATGTGACATTTTATCAGGAAACTTATTCGATAGAAAATTGTTTTGACTCATTGAGAGACTGGAAATTCGTTCGTTTGATTGCATTGGGAATGGAGTCCCTCTCTCAGATTGACGGCCGCTAAAAATGATGCCAGCTCCAGCACTCGATCAGTCGGCTAATGACTGAAGCGGTCGTATTTCCGTCGGCTTCAAAGAGAGGACCTTTATTTTGCCGCCTTAATGGAGGGCATTTGAATGCCAGGCTTTCGTAAATTAAGAGTCTTGTTTACGCTAACCAAACAGGCAGCAAAAACTTCATGCGAGGCTCAGTGGCTTTATCGCGTCAGATGCTCTGATCAGTCACTCTTTGAGCAAATAATTTTACCACTGCTAAGACTTCAATGTCGCTCATGTATAGGAAGGCATTATAAAAGTTCCATCATTGCTTGATGTTCAGAATCATATTTTACACATCAGACGATAATTCTACCTNCTATGCATTATCTAAACTTATGTTAGTACTCCAAAAGAATTGAGAATACTTGCATAGGTCGGATGCCGGATTTCACAGCTGACTACATTCTCCTAGAATAATGACCCCCGACCTGTTTCTCAGTTGATAGTTCGAGCGTGGATTACTTTTCTAAACAGCGTTTTCATAACTTCATGTCGAAATCTAGTTATTGGTCAGCGTAAATAAAGTGTAGAGCATGTATGACTTTGTACTCTCTGATTATTGGTGAAATGTTTTCTGAACTCTTGCTTTGAATTTTAAGAATTTTTCTCACCACTTGCACTCCAATGCTTTGAAGCAATGACTGCATACCTTGATTTTAATTCGATCTTATGATGGGTGTATTCCACCACTGTATTTGTAGCAGCCAGCACCTAAAACTTCGCAGTTTTACGTCTATACATTCACATGTTACCTCGGCATGATTCAAATCTATTTGCTTTGGCGAAGTCTTACTTGAGCCAGAGGCCGTTTTTCCCCAGTTGGGTCGATCGAGCGATAGCCTTTTTCCTTCTTCACTCTTTGTAACAGACCCACCGCACAAACCTCCATTTCCTTGAGCTATACGGCGCTTCCTCAACCCTGGTAACTGAGCATTCTTGCACGGCATCGGGACTCAAGCCTCACACTGCAGCCCTGTAGGTCAACTGCAACGATGGAGAGTTGCGAGTTCCCACCGATCTACTTATGTTAGAAAAATGACGTTAGTTATGTATTTGAAAGAGATTTTCTAGATCCGAAAATGTCTGTGACAACATGAAAATACATCCGTGTACGCACTGCTCACGACAAAGATTAACATAACTCCTCAACTACAACTTGCGTCTTATGCTGTCTCTGGCCAAGTTTTTTCAAAACGTCACAAGATCTCGAAGGTTTAAAAGGATTTTATTTCTTATTGGTGAATGCTTTTGCAAGATTAATACAGCTCCTTATTTATGGCTCGTGAACTCTTATTTCCTAGCCGTTAAACTTCTTGGCGTTTGAGGACTTGAGCTAAAACTGAGACACTGAATTTCAAATATCTGTGAGTTACTACTGGCTTCTACGCAAGTAACTCATTGAATATATATATCAATTTCGCTTAAAACTATCATTGCAACTGTTTTCTTACTTTTAAGTGAATACGACTAAAAAACATTCTATTCTCATTTTTCATTCTAATCATACTTGAGCTGCAATTTTCTTTCAGACCTTGGTTGAGTTATCTTCCATTTTCATTTTAGTATTTATGAGCACTATGAATGGAATATCATGCAATAATGCTGCTTTTCTATCTAATTTCTCAGTGCTGATAATTATACGAGTATATCTACATACCTGCAAAAAGCCAATTAGCAAAAAAAGTAACGAACGAAAGATTATCGTAGTAAGTTGTTTAGCTTTAAGTGCTCGTGCGCTCCGGCAAAAGGGGTGTTGATCTACATATAAAAAAGGAAAAGACTCAGGCGACGTCGCAAGAAAGTCTCCGGGAAGCCACCCCATATTTCAGGCCCTGAGAGAGGCGCGACAGCTTGCAGAGCACCAAGTCTTTGACGCTGGGAATTCATGAAGATGAAGGCTCCGCTCTTCACCTCCACCTGCCTCCTGTATATTCTCATTTTGATCTTGAGGGTCGGGAAGGTAGATTTCGGAGCCGCTGGCGACGGAATCTGAAATATTTGAGACACAAGGAGCTAAAAAGCATTTCAATTTTAACGCAATGAATAGTGTAGCAATATCCATTACATAACAATATCCATTACTGGTTGTTTAACTGCCTTACGTAGGAAATTTCCCGATCTAAAATATAAAAAATTATGCTTGGCTTGCTTCTAAATTCGACAGTCTCGAGTCCATTGGAAAGATCTTGTCTACAACTGGCGATTACACGAATGGTCTTAGATTCTAAATCGAGACTGGATCAAAGTCGGTGAATTGCTTTGGTGAATGGGCAGAATAATTTTTTGGGTCACTCTCCAGATTTTCACGGAGAGGCACTCACGAAGAGGCACAAGCCTCTCAGAGTCAGGAAAAATCTCGTCGTTCGCAATTGCCGCCTTCCAACATGTCGCCCGCTGGAGGTGCCTGTGGCCTGCTGCTGTGCGCCTCGGCGCCACGGTCGACGCAATGGGTAGCAACCTCTGCGCTTCTTGCTCCTGCGCTCGTTATTTGGTGGCAGATTTGTGGAAGTTGGTGGTGGTGTGGTGGGTAGGGTTCTTCTTTACCTTAAACTTCTGGGATGTGTTGGATTATTTACTTAAATTGATCTTTCTACAGCCGTTTGATGACAGTACTTTCTGCTTACCCTGTTTGTTGTAGCTATGCAGCATCTTTTATAAGACCTTAGTAGAAATCCATCAGAAGAGCAAAATTTTATTAGCAGTGTGGGAACTGTGTGTATTAATTTTTTATGGTTTTCAGTTTGATTGCCCATTAATGACATTACACGCACTTTACTTTAAGTATTGGCCACTGTAACCGTGATACTCAATGAGGTACTGAAAGGTCTTGTCCGTAAGAAAAGATATTTTAACAGTGATTTTTTAGCCGTTTATTTTTGAAAATCCAAGTCCCTACCGACCATCACATGTCAGCAGAGAGCCTAATTATCATTTGGGGACAAATGACCGTAACCTGAAGACGATGGCAAAATGTGTGTTGATCCGTAACGAGAGTAAGCCTACGCAGTTTTAAAAGCAATATTTTTAACAGCAGTTTTTAGAACAAGTAGTTCCTTTACCATCTAACAGTAGATTTTCCTGGTACATAGATTTGTGCATGACACACAAAATCCACAGATTAAAAAAGAAAAGACAGTTATAAATTCCATGAAGTTGATGGATGAAATGTATCATGTCTGTTTTCAAAATGTCTTAGCATTCAGATCATTAGCTTGTAAACGTACGTTGGTTCTATTATAGCCATGTCTATAGTTGAACAACAGATAGAGAGGAAAACATCATAAAGTAATTCCTAGGTTAATCTACTCTAAGTTTGAGAGCGTGTAAAAATACTATACACACTGAGGAAATCAGGACAGTTTTCACTTCTCATAAGCTTAGCCCTCTGCTGTATCCTTTGCTATTGTTCGAAGTACAACTGATGAAAAGGATTGATTCTGTATTTAAAACTGAAATGTCGGCCCGTCGGAAAATACACTAGATTATCGTGCATACATATCGACCAGTACGTAGTAGCTAGCTCGAGAAACTCACTTTACCACGCAATCAATTCTTTCAACTCCATATCAAAATATTACTAGCACAAAAAATTGCCGAGTTTCATGAACGAGTGAAGGTTGTGGTACAAGAGAGAAAACATCTTATCTCACGTACGGAACACAAAGCAAACATTTACATTGATAAGCCAATTGATCAATGCTATGTACCATACCCTGAAGGTAATGATTTTCAATCTAATGATCGCTTGTGGTAAGCCATCAAATGATTTTTGTCATCAGAAAACACAAAAAAATGCTGCAACTAACTGAAGTGAGAACCAGCAATTTTCCGCTATATTCTACCTATTTTCCTAGCTATCAACTCGACGCTAGAACAACAAGCAGCAAGAAAGACTAAAATCAAGTGAGCGGCCGATTTCCTCTGCGATTCGTGCAAATCTGACGCTCGTCAAAACCTTTTCCTCGAGTTTTGTAGCATTAATGAGACAATATGACAGGGGCAAAGAGCGGCTCATTTGGCCGCCATCGCATTCCCAGAGAGCGCTGGACGCCGCTTCGACTTACCGGCTCAGGAGGCGAACACTTCCAACTTTTCAGCCAATCTTCGGTGAAAAACGAGAGTCTTTTAAGAGCTTTTTTCCCTCGATGAAGAAATAGCGAACTTTTTTGAGGCCCTTTCCGCACTTGCTGAAAACATTGAAGGATGTTGGGAGCTTTATGCAGGACTGAAATGAAGTACGTTTCAAGCGTTTCTAAAAATTGGTTCGATAATGAAACAGCAATCCTTACTAATTGGAATCCCTTCCTTTCCAAAAATTGAGGACAATCAACGTTTTCAGTTTCAAAGTGTAACTCTCGTTGAAAACAGATTATAGAATAGATTTTTACGGGCTTATGTTTTTTCATGGCAGATTCAGAAAAAAATTATTTCCTAGACCCTGTGGAGGTGTGAGACATCATTTAAGACTCCATCTTCGGTACTTGGTTATGGCTCTTAAGTGTTCACGGGGATATAAGAGGCTTTACGAGGTCATCATCGTTACTTTGCTACAACGTGAGAGACTTCAAGGGACCGTCTTTAGTATTCGGTTATAGCTCCAGAGTCTTTAAGGGGACATACAAGATTTTATGGAGCCATAATACTGTCTTTATCAAGCTTTGGATCGAAGTCTGATAATTATAATTAATAAACAAGAATATGAGAACCAGAGTGACAATTTTCGTAACGTTTATCACCTAGCATTAGATTGAATAGGCAATCCTGAACAAGATGTGATGTTCCGATATTCACGCGTGAGGACAAGTTGAGTGCTCGGTTGCAACAAAAAAGATTTCGTACGCAAACCATGCGCAGCAACTTAAACGAATATCGTGAAATATGCACTGAAAATTTTACAGTTTTTCTGGGCTCGAGTGCTCTGTAAAAACATCTAGCTTCTTTAGGTGCAGAAAAGATGTTAAATTTTGGCTAAAAATTGTCGCAGTATTACTGAAGGATCAGTGCAGTATCAATGCGTGACCAAACAGTGGTTGTGATACAGCACAGACATTATGTCTGAAGATTGCTACAGTTTTTTCTGTATTAATTCTGGCAATTAATTCCATTAAATGACATAAAACTGAAGTGCTTCTGGCCATTATTTCCGTACAGAGGCTCTAGGCTGTATGTGTGTACCAAAGCACGTGCACAGTTGCAGTGCATTGAACTGTTAAGAGCCATCATCGATTTACCGTAATCAGAAATATGCATTATTAGCGCAATATTCTGTACTGAGACGGTTCTAAACTCAACGCTAAACTACGGCGAACTATTGAAGACTCTTTATCAATGTTTTAACGGACGTAAAAAACTAAATTTGATGATCTCAGAAAATTGGTTCCCAATCCGTCAAAATCTATCGAAATTTAAATTATTCAGGGCTAGATTTCATAAAAATGATCATTCATTTCAACGGTATGTGACTGAATAAATGAAATAATGTAAATGTGAAAACGTGTCGAATACACGTGATTTCAAGAAATGGAACCGAACATGCAAGGTTCAAAGTTTTTCATTTCAGTTTCAAGGTCCTTCTTCATGTGATGGTTATATTTTATTGCTTACAAACCAATTCCAAAATTTCTATTGTCTACTTCGGGACATTAGTGGGACTCAAGTTGCAGTAGCCGACTAAGACTAGGTCGTGTGGAGAGCTCATACCAGAGCCACACTCTTCCATTTCCGGCCATCAGCAGCGCATTTTAGCGCCTCGCCCCTCCT
Source organism: Platorchestia sp. MABIK (assembly GCA_014220935.1). Taxonomy (NCBI): domain Eukaryota; kingdom Metazoa; phylum Arthropoda; class Malacostraca; order Amphipoda; family Talitridae; genus Platorchestia; species Platorchestia sp. MABIK. Next base: position 49,393 of record JACJUY010000770.1, read on the forward strand.
GGCGTCTCATCAGCATCCCACACTTACGGGCAGCAGCTCGCTAATTCAGGCTGATAAACGCCCAGCTTTAAAATTACAGTCAAGCGAGAGATTTATCCCGATGTCGAGCTTGGTTACGAGGGAGCTTTACTACTCAGGGAACATTAATTTGCAGCTTGCAGTTATGACTTGGTCGGCTCAACTGCCTTGAACGACTGGGGAGATTTTCTATGTAATGTGGCTCATAATCAGTTGTTCTGTTAAGCTCCCTTAAACAACTGTTTAAAATTGTCTATGCAACGTGGACCATTCCAGCTTAGATATCGTCTCCCATTAATTTTACATTTCAGGCCACGCAAAGAGTTCTTAAGTATTAGATGCGTTCAACGAATGGAAAGTAATAGCAAAGATTTCAGTCGTTAGTGTTAAGGTGCGGAACCGAGTTCATTCAGAAGCTGTCAGCCAGTCTTCACTGGAAAGATTGAAGTGCTCAGGGAAATTTCCAAATGCCCAATTTTGTGCTGTAACCCAAATACTTCAGAATTTTTCTCATGTTACCATTACAACTACCACTGTTATTAGTTTGCCAATGGCAACAGGTTATCACTGACATCAGAATAGAGATGAAACTGTCACTTGGCAGAAAACTTCAAAAAACGGACACTTTAGAAATTTGACACAAAATGAAATGGATCAGTATTTCTGAGAGGATACCATTTGCACAGTTATGAAGTTATTACCAAGAGAGTATGCCAAATCTACAGTTATGAGAGTATGCCATATCAACAGGTATTACTACCACCATCATTAAACTGGCACAGGCATCAGGTTATCATCGTCATCAGAAGAAGGCTTCAACCGTCACTCAGGAATGAATAACAAATATCGTATTAGGGTAGAAATTCGGCCAGAAATATAATACTTTGAAGCTGTTTTAACCATAGGATCTTTATGACACTTATCGAGTTGTTGGGCAATTTTCATTGTACTGTCTTACTTAAAATTCACTTAAAATAATGAAATAACAATTTATATAAATAGAGACTTAAGATACCGTCACGAAGACATTGATTACGCAGCGGAACACAAAATTTGCATATCACTATCCACGTCAGAAAATCTGAGCCACCTCAGTGTGAACTTGTCTTCACGTCAGTTTGCTAAACAAAGCATTTCGCTTTAGTAATTTTGAAAAACATTTTCACCCCCATGACATATTGTCCTAAGATGACGCTTCACTATTGTCTAATGCTAACTGTTGCCTGTACGGTGTTGCTGAATTGTCTCGCGGGAAGCTTGCGAACAGAATCGTTAAACAAATTTTTAATTGCAACTACTGGATTGTGTAACCATATTTAACTTTCAAATAGACGCAGCTTAATAGAAAATAAGTGAACAGGCTAAAAACAAAGGCAACAAATTGAGTTAGACGTTGGCTAAGACACAGCAAGGTTTGAATCAACTTTAATGATTTTCGTAAACAACGAACTGATCGCTTATAAATCTGTTTGTGGTGGATTAGATGTACCCCAAATCTACCAAATTACAACTAAATAAGCTTGTCTTCGAGTGTGAATGGAACTTCAGAAACAAGTGCACCAACTTGGCATAGCAAAGATTAAGGAGATCATCACCCAAACAAGACTTCCATAAACTTAAAAAAGAATGGAAGTGATTAAGGAACGCTAATTTATTCTTCCTTCGCAATCAACGTGCACAGCAACGACTTCACTGCCCATCAATTGTGCTGTGCTGTAATTATTCCAGCATTTTAGCGGCAGCATCCCTCTTTATAAAAGGCTCCAAGGGTCACAAAAATGCACCGAAGTTCGGCGAGAATAAAAGCTTTCTCAGAATTTGCACCGCGCATCACGCCGCGAAATATTATGCAGCAAAAAACGGTTTTATCGAAGTCCTGAAAAGGTGAGAGGCATGACGTGAAGCGGAGCGTTAATAACTGGAGTTAATTCTTTTTATATCTCAAATATTCAACTTTTTCCATGCACAGTACTTGTTAGCGAGGCGTACGAATATTTGGCTTCAAGTGTCACGATATGTTGATTGTAGGTTCAAATACATGTCAGATATATATTTATGCACGACAACAGCACTAAATTTTAGATTGTGGAAATTTACTTTTTTTAAATAATGTTGATCTTTCGAAGAGTTTCTGGGGTTTGAAATTCTTACATAGAACGGAAACCAGTCAAGCAGTGGACGCTCGATCACGGCAAATCAGAACATAAATCTGTTCAGATATGTAACGTTCTATCTTCCGAATTTCCTTTTCACCCTCTAATGTTAGAAGAATCCTCAAAATAGACTGACTTCAGAAATAGAGGAAAAGTTTTGCAGGTATAAATTGCCTCTGGTTCTTATTTTAAATAAAGAGGAAGTGTGACCAACAATTATTGCTCTCTCTCCTCACAAGTCTCACCGCTACACCGCAGCAAACGAATGCTCCAGACTGTCAAGAATTGACGCTGTACTATTGTAGTTTGGTGCAATAACATTACTGCAGCTATAAAAATGATCTCTCTAGAACAGCTTTCTGGCACGGTGGTTGCACGTGCCTTTGGGGTGATTCTGTCCGTTAACACCACAGATTCGCACCGAACTCCAGTGAGCTGCCACACAGTACTTATGACGACGTACTGATAACTCACGTTTTCCGGTTTTATGCGGTACAGTAAAGCTCGTGTGGTTTTTACGTCACGAAAATTATTAGTTGACTTCTATTGCGTAGTCGATCGTCGTTGTAAGTAGGATTACGTGGAAAAAATGTACTGCTCTAAATTGCCCATTGGAAAACCATTGGAGATACTGTGCAGAAAACCATTGGAGATACTGTGCAGAAAACCATTGGAAATACTGTGTCGATCTGTAAGTGAGGAGAGAGGCTGAGGCGGCTTAAAGCAGTCGTCTGACTCCGTGAGAGGGCGTCATCAGGCGGCTTCCCTCCGCCTGCTGTCTCCAGCTCCTTCCTGCCGTCGCCTCGAGAGCTCATGAAGAATTTTAAATCATCGGAATCAGTGCGTGCTGAATATGTGCATATATTCATCTAGTTTATTATGGCCCACTCTTTAAAATGAGTGGCCTGCGGAGGGACCAATATTTCATGGAAGGGATATTCTGGGGGCTGTGATAAAAAGTGTTGCGAGGATCTAAGAAAATAAATAACACTAATTTAGAACTTATTTGGACACTCACAAATGAACACAAATCAATTTATTTTGTACATGTTGCATAAACTTAACAGTAACGAAAGCTAACTTCATCACATAAGAAAATCATCGCAAGTATTTGTAGAATTGGATGTGAAGACTGACTTTTGCACGCAAAGGTCAAGTTATTAGAAGTTTCGGAAAGCCTGTTCTACTAAATAACTAGTTAAAGTAATCGCTACTGGATGAAGACGACATTTTTAACAAAATAGTATGCTAAACCAAGGATAAATGTTAGAAAATTTTGATAGCCTCTCCCGCTGTTGCCAATCTCTTATAACGAAGAAGCTGGCAAGTTAAAATGAATGGAACATTGCTTGAAGAGTTGAGTTTGCTCGTAGAAATGTGCCGGATCTGAGTGTAAATTTTATTCTGTACGCAGGAGATGGTACGCAGTCGTCTCGTGTCATGAGAAGTTAACGGGCAGTGCAGCCGAGAGCTTCCGTGCAGACGGCCCTGCGTAACATCGCACTCCTTTATTAACGCGCGGCCCTCGCACGTACTCGAGGCTTCGGACCGCTGGGAGAGAAACTTTCTTGCAACACAGGGTTAGGAAAATTTTAAAACATAAAAATATTGTGACAGGGTACCCCATGTCCCTTTATGTGTAGGTACATGTTGTGAAGGTTAACTAGAGAAAATTGATATCTTCTCACTGAACATCAAAAGAAAAGGGCAAGATGAATCGATGTTCATTGTTTCAAACTTGCCGAGATAAGAGACCATTTTGTATTGCCCTATTGTTTCAAAGACGAACGAAAATGACTCACAAAGATGTTAGAATTTTTTTAGATACCGTGTGCAATCAAAAAATTCATTCCAAACACCGGTGTGAAATGCTCTCACAGTAACTTATTCAACCATTAGAACACTGTGAGGGACGTCCATCTGATGAACTTGTAAAATGCAATTTTATAAACAAAAGCTGAATATTTCTTCGCGCGGGTCTAAGTACAGCGTGTATAGGTTTTATGTAAAAAATGTCATCTAAAGGATTTTTTCAGGATAAATTTTTAGCAGACACAATGTTTCGATACATGAAAATTTTCGTTCATGCACTTAAGATGTATTCCGGTGCTCAGCTTTACAGAAAAGAAGAAAATTTAACTTCTAGAGATTGATTTGCTCGTATTGCCAAACAAGACTGGAAACGAGCACTTACAGAACGCTGATGTTACAGGTACAGGAATAAAAGGCCTAGTTAAACTTCGTAAATGCTAAGTAGTGTCCGCCATTACGCCACCAGAACTACCTCGAATCAGCCAGAGCATCGAATCGCCTTTGTCGCTACTCTTCTCAAATGGAGAGAGCAAGCTCCGAGATTGCACGTCGTGTGTAGATTCAATTTTAAAATTCTTTCGCACATTCCCACTCAATCCTAAGTGTTAAAGCCTCCCGTTCCATACATTCCCATCGGAAGCGCCGTTGCATTACTTAGATAGATCCAATATTTGTGAAATCACCTCGAGCGACCTTCTAAATTTCCAGCATTGCAGCGATGCTGAGCAAAAAGTCGCTGCCGGCCAAAGTGAGCCGTTAACATCTTTTTTAAATGATAGGAGCCGCCGTTGCTCAGAATTTCTAATGAAACGACTTGTGAACTTTCCGCATTTTTGTCGCCTTTACTCCGTAAGTGAGTCGCTCCGTACCCAAAAGTAGGAATGAAGACCAGGGAGGAGTGTCAGTGTTAGCGTTCTCAGAGCAGTTGCCAGCTCAAAATTTGATTCGTTTTGGTACGTTGAATGCATTTTCTGACTCACTGTCGCTCTTTTTCATTGCACCGAAAATCTTTCAGTGTTCATTTGAACACATTGAATGAGTTTTTACAGAATAATAGCACAACGTGAACCTTTGTTCATTTCATCATGGTGTTGCGTGCTTGTTTTACATATTAAATTCACAATTTGGAGATATCTAATGCCTTGCACCTCTATTCGATCTCAGTTTTCCAACAAAAAATTATCGAGGAGATTCACTGTTCTGTATATTACCAGTGCGGATGACGCTGATTCCAGAACAGCATAACCTTACCGTCCACAGAACGATGCGAAGCTCAGCAACATTTTGGTTCGAAATGCCTCGTGGAATAAGAGACATCAGGCTATCATTTGAACGGGTTGCTTAGGTCTTTTACGCCCGGCGATATCAGGTGCAGGCAGAACTCCGGGAAATGAAAGCAGCTACTGCGCTCTTCCAGTACGAAATCTCGGCAATTGAATCACGCATATTTTTCTTTGATTTCATTGACCCCAAAAAAGTTTCCACTGGAGTCAGGAAGCGAACAAAGAAAGAGTTCAATTAGCAGAAAGCTCTGACTTATCTGTGGATGGCTTCAGCACAATATTGTCTGCATTTGTACTTCATTTACGGGGAAGAATTCACGGATGTGTGATGACCAGAACACGATCCACTGCAATGTGTATGCACGCATTGGCCACGGCAAATCATGAAAACAAATTGAAATTCTTACGTCTGCTCAGTGTTGTGCTTTGCGTTAAATTATTTGTATCTTGATTTCAGAATGCAAATCCGGATGAATGAAGGCAGTTTACGACATCCCAGTCAGTGAGAACAAAGTAGTTCAGACGATTCCCGACAATAGCATTCAACAACTCCGCACATACAAATGAACTCAATGGCCAAGGCCTTTGTAGTTATAGATTTTTCAATAAGTTCCAAGGCCTTTGAAGTTATAGATTTTCTGTAAGTTCATAAATATTTATTCAAACTTGACGGTGAGTGCATCAAAGTCTTCCTGCAGAGCGTGGGTATTTCACGCAAGCTGTAATTTACAACCAAAGCTGCTTTAGAATGCATTGAATTCTTTCACTGGGTGCTGGTGGAGCCTGTGTCGAGCAACATTGAAACATTTATGATCATTCAAGCCACAAATTAGCCGATCGTTCTCTCATTCACAACATTCTGAACATTTCTCTATGTGCTAGCTCGATTGGCTCGATCTTGCAACAGCTTAAGAGTCACTATCAGTGAGTTTTGTCCCCTTTAATTGCCTAATGAAAAATTCTTCAGCCACAAAAACTCCAGCTAGGCTCAATTTTAGTCTCTATACGTTCAACCGAGTCACTGTCCTTCAGTCTGCAGTAGGAGTTGGTAGGAGGTGGAAAACTGCACATAAAGATCAATAAGTGCCCGTGAGAGGGCAAAGTTCTCTCGCATTTGATTCAAAGTTTCTCTGCTACTCTGTAAAAAAAAAGTGTTGGATGATCGAATAAAAGTTCAGTAAAATTTTGATCCGAATGTGTTTTTGTGGATATTCGTGAGGTTGAGCTGAAAATTTGCGAAAGCATGTGGGATTGTGAAGAGCTCGGCAGTTCGAAATTTAGTGACGCAGCTTGCATTTTTCGACTCTTTTAATTTGAAAATTTGTTCTCTTTCTAAAGTTACAACTACCGTTCATCAATGCATCCTGAGTTAATTTTTTTCTCCTCGCTTTGATGATGGTTAAGGAACTGCATTTATTGACGGAACGATGCTTTGTTTGTATCTTTTACAGCATTTTTGAAAAACTTAGGTGAGAAGAATCATCACCATTATTTTATGACCTTGCTGCAAACTTATATATGCTTTGAAATAATGCTTTCACTACGGTATGAGATCAATCGAAATTTTTATCATCCTAACTTCAATCATTCGCTGCTTCACATCTTGAAATTTAGCAAACCGTAAGATTCCTGTTTCATCGGTCCAAAATTTTGATGTTCAGCATGGTGTCCAACTGTTAAAACTACAACTTTAATCCTGCAATTGAGCGTATGCCGCGACATGTGCTGTTTAAAGAACTTTAGAAACAATAAGAAACGAAGATTGTGTTGTTTTAGGTACATTGAAATGTTCTTTGCTAATTACATGAACACTGTCTCACCAAAAGGCTTTAAGCGAACAAGGTACCAAGAATGTAGCATTATTTTCCAGTGTCTATCCTAAATTGCTCATTCTCATTCCAGAATAATTGTGGAGTCATTGAGTGTAAAAGTGTAAATGCAGCAATTAAGGTCCGTCAAACAGCTGCCGGAATAGCAACGAGCATTTAGGCGCTGCAAAGTGAATACTTTCCGTTGCGCAACGCTCGCCCCGCAAAAATGAAGAATATTCAGAGGAAACGCTCCAGGCTAATCGACCAGAGTTTAGGTCACTACATTTTTTCTCCTCACTGCCTCCCATATTTCTCTGCACTTAACTCGAACCTAACTTCCGTTGACGAAGAAATTCAAATTGAGATCTACTGGATGTATTGCAGAATACTCTCATACAATGATGTGATAATCAAAAGATTGCCCAAAATCTGGCTCTGGAATTACGAGAAGAAGCAACATGTTTGATGTATCACAGTCAAGCATTTCTGCTACATAACACGACGTGACCCTGATCAACAAGCACTGAAACTCGGAACTCTTCAAACGACGTCAGATATCGGTAGTATTTGAAATTACTAAGCTGCATAATTGGAAGGTACCTCAAAACCTGCATCTGTGCAACACACAAAGCTTTGCAAAAATCTTATCCAGTCAACAAAAAGACGCCCAAACACGGTCAGGTTTGAAACGAAAGTGTGTCATCAAGGCAATAGGAAGAAACCTGAAACTGCTAGCTCTTTGAAAGGAACGCACCGCACTGGTCTGGCTATGGCATAGAAAGAGGCATTGCAGCGGCAGTCACCGCGAATAACGCTTACGGCGCTCATTCTAATGCTAATGTCGGTCTCGTAATGAGCTTCCCAGTCTCGACACCAGGCGCTATATTGTGCTGCAATGGAGCGGCCCCAGACACCGACGTATCTTACGGCCGACCCTCCATGCATTTTACCATCAGGGGAAGGAGCAATTTTGTCCCTCATAAGAAATGACCGGAGTTGTCCGAGAGTCTCCCATGGAAAAGAGCTTAGCGCCTACCTAGAACGTAATTAATGAGATCGTGTCATTTTCCAAAGTTCTTTGTTAGTCGTGATTTTTGGTTGATTACGCATAATTGAATGCGAGTAATCCGCAATGCTGTGGTGGTAAGTTTGTATTTCCCTTGTTTGAACCAACAAATTAAGACATTAACGCAATGGATTCTTCGCTTTTATATTTTGCATTGCAATGAAACAGAGAGTATGGAAATTAGAGACGAGGCTTAGTTAAGAGCAAGCTCTCAACGTGTTATTATTAGTTTTCTTCATCCGGAAATCACGATGCTCCAATTCTGTCACGAAGCGATAATTCTTCTACTCATGTCACGTAAAATGATCATCAAATAAGTAGTTCCATGATAATTACCCTGTTCACGGTACGGCTGATCAATACACGCAAAACAGCTATTTTGCATTAAATTAATTGCTTTTAGAGCTTGTTTGTAAATGATGAAACTCGCTAAAAAATTAATTGAAGCGATTGCATGATTTTATGCGAGTCAGGAACGAGCATTGTGTGGAAATATGCATGTTTGAATGCTTTCTGTGTACTTGTGCACTGAAAAAAGTTGACGAAAGGATTAAGTGTGAGTTGATAATTGATACTAAGAAATTAGAAAAGTTTCACTCTACTCAATATTCCCGTAGTGTTCACCAAAACATAAAAGATTTTTTCCGAAAGAGAAAAACACAAAATATTCATGAATTGATCCATCAACAGAGACATTTGAGTGGGAGGAATTATGGAAACATTTACTTCAATGTACATATGTATATTACAATTTGGAAATGCAAAAAGCAGTTTGGAGAGAATGCTCTAGTACTAAGATGTACTCGGCGTAGCATACTATTTTAAAATCTGTGTTGCTTGACAACTGCCCATCAAAATTCCGTTTCACTGAAGAAACAAGAACATAATAAAGAGTTCAATAATTGTTTACAGTAGAAACTATCACCGCTCACTGTGGAGATACATGAATTAAAAATTCACCTAAGGTGCAGAGGTATAACGCCGTCAAGTTTTAGTGCCCCGTTCCACACGGAATTTCCAAGCTCCATCCCGGAGTAGTCTGAAGCTCTCGGCCTGCGCTGCCCTACACAGCGACTCCTGCCTCCTCGAGTCCGGTGCTGCTCGTAAACTCCAATCTTACGACTTTTATTTCTTCCTCGGATTGCGCAACCACGGTTACGTATCACGGTTACGTATCCTTCAATTTATTCTCGAACAAAAATAACTGACAAAATGAGAAGATTGCCTCGAGGCGAGTGAGACTAACGAGGTTTGGAAATCCTCTAAATTGAAATGTTTAAATTATGCTACGGTTTCGTCCGCTGTAAACGAAAACAGCGAACTTTTTAGCAAGATGTATACCAAGAAAATGTCTTTCAAACTGAAATATAAAAACAGTACTAAAATTTCAGCACTAAAATATGGGAAGCAGCACTAATAATGAAACCAAAGTGTTTTTTGATGGTCGTGGCCGGACTGTGAGCCCTAAAGTTGGACAAAATGAAGGAAACACGAACAATTGATTTGAGTAAAACACGTAGAAGGCACTGCGAAAGCTGTCCGAATAAAAGCAAGAACTTCCATATCATCACTTCCAACATAGTTTTGCTACAACATTCTTCAGCATGGATTCTCCATGAAAGTCTTGCTTGCAGCGCTTCTCAGATGAATTTACGAGCCTCTTCTTCAAAAACTGCAGCGTGAAAGTAGGATTCGAAACAGAGCTGCCCACTTAAAGTTATTTATCAATGCATCACTCGCCCACGCAATATTGCCGAAGATTTGCGGTGGACTGCGTTCAGTTTTTCGCAGTTTACTTTTCCTGTCTTTCGAACAAAAAAATGTATTGGCATAAAATAATTCAGCCTAAAAAACCGTTTCAAACTAGTCAGTACCGTTACATTTGTATTCTTCACTCACTAATTTTTTTTTGTGAGTAAATGTAGTTTGATATTGCTACCATAGATCTTGAATTTACTACTAGGAAATTTTACGTTTAGCTCTTTATGCGCGTATCTGTTGAGATCTACATAGGGTCCAAATGCTGGTTAGAAGAAAGTGATCCGATTTGCAAGCCTCTAATCACAATGGTTCAGTAATGGACGTCCATTTCAACAGAAACTAATTCCCAGCAATGACGCTCAATCTCTTATATGATATTTCATTCGACGTTCCAATTTAAATTTCATCAGCAGAAAAAAAACATTGGGTTCAATTTCTCAATGCCACGGAATAAAGTTCTGCTCTGGTAAAACCAGGAAGTCATTTCAAGTCCATTTAAAATTGGTTCAAAATGTTGGAATAAAAAATATGCGTTGTGGCGAAGATTTTTAATGCCGAACGTTCAATTATTTTAGAATATAAACAAAATACAATTACAAAACATTTGAACTTCCTGTCTTATCGAAAAATTCTTCAATACATCACAGAACTCCATTTACTTGCCACATAAAACGCAGGGTTTTCATTAAATCCATTAATTCGACGGCACGGTCGTAAGAACATCGAAATTTCTCATCCTACTGGAATCAGGAGCGAGGTGTAGCACAGCCCGCTCGGTTGCGTTAGCTGGCGAGCTCATAGCAGCGTTCCTTTATGTGAGGGACCGGAGAGCAAGAGATGGGCAGAGGTGGAACATGTACGCCGTGCTCGGCCTTTAACTGCCAAAACACTCGACTGACATGGCTTCATTAGGGAATGAAAGTGGCAGCTGCTGTTGGAGAAGCCATGATTATTGAGCTTCAAAGAGTCTTTTCAGAGTGAACCAAGAGAAAAGACCTGACGATGGCACGGCTGTAACTAGAGACTGCTTTTGAAATGACGATTTGGCTGTGCTTTTGATATGACGATTTGCACAGACTTACTCGCGAGATAATTTCAATCATGTTTGACTCGAGCTGGAATGTAAACGCTTGGGAGATATACCAACACATTCCCACTTGAAATGAGTACAAAATTAGGAGATTGCAATTGTGGAAAGTTATAATTATTGAAGAACAATTTATTTTTGCTCAGTATTACCAATTAATAAACGATAGAAGAAAAGAATCCAAACTTTCACTGAAATCGGTGATAAATGATTTGTTTGATTTTTGAATACTCTGAAAATAACAACTACCGTATAAATTAGCTACGCTATTTCCTACTTTCAAAACTAATTTTCTAAAAATTTCCAGAGCACTTCCCAAATTTGAGATTTTTAGCATATGTAAGTTCATATTTTGACAAGCGTTTTCTGAAGGTTCACTCAGTTCATTCCATTTTATTTTCACCTTTTCTAAACCGTGCTGTGTTTTTTTGTGGTATACACTCAATTTATGCCACAACATCGAAATCAAAGGAAAATGATAAAGTTTCAGTGCTCAAACCAATAATGGGGATCCATCAACGAGGAATCTCAAAATCAAAAAATATCACATCGGTCCCAGAACACCAACTTTCACAAATATTACTACAAATAAAACGATAAGGTTTTAAGGCTCAAAATTTTAATGGTGGATGCATTCAACTGAGAACTCAGAATCAGAAATATAACGTCGATCATTGAATTTCCACTTTCACATATATTAGAACAATATGACAGCGTTTTTTGTCAGAAAATTGAAGATACTGAGTCATATTTGTAGTGCGCCAAGCCTACCAAGCTAGTGTTAAGATTTCATTGTCAATTTGTAAGATTCTTTTCTTACATAAATATGCTTAAAAATTTTAATGAATCAAATTCACACGAAAGTTTGAAGTGAATCGCTGTGTTCAGATATTAAAAACTCATCTTTCCTTCAGCAAGCACGAATAAATAAGCTGTTAACTGATAAACTATTTTAAGACTGATATTTGGGGGTTGTGCAGCATAGCTATGAAGATATAACTCATTTAGTTTGATTTTTTTTCTTACGAGCAACGGGGAAAATTCCAAACAAGATTTGAAAAACCAACATTCTTTAACGGGAAAATCTGGAAATTGATTGCCTGCAGGCATTCTGCAGTTTACGAGTAGACATTCTTTTTGAAAGATGCACTTGGCGTAAGTCAGGTTACTGCTCCCTAACACTAGCCTCCAAATGCTGTTGACTTATATTCTTGACTGACTTATATTCTTATATTGACTTATTTTCTTCACCTCCTTACACTGCACTCCCGTATAGAAAGACTATTTGTCTTTCGTACGCTGTACAACCGTAAAGAAAGATCATTTGTCCTTAGTGCACTGTACTGCCTTAGATAAAGATTACGAGTCTTTCGTACAATGTACTACTGTAAATAATTGCTTGTCGTCTGCACACTGTATTACCGTACAGCATTGCTTGTCTTCCGCACATTGTACTACAGTAAAAGTTTGCATGTCCTCC
>JACJUY010000770.1:61955-99891 GCA_014220935.1 Platorchestia sp. MABIK
TATTACTTGTTCTTCATTCCTCAGTTGACAAGTTGACATTACTTGTCCTCCAAACATCTCATTTGTCCTCAGTTGCAAAGCGTATCTGTACGCTGCTGCATTTAAACCCACCTTCAAAGTCCCTAATTGATTGGAAACACAAAAAATTGACTTGAGTTTGGCCTTCTCGTTATTATTTATATCTTATTTTCAGCTTCAAGGCTGTTGAGGAAACCAATTGAAAAACTGCAACGTTGCTTATATGTAGCACTGGCATTTAAACGTATGCGTACAAATAAGTAATTTAATTTTTGAAATAAGCAAATTCTCCCTCGACTTTGCTCCTGGCATTCTTCTCTGATCTCTGTGTTTAATTCTTTAAATTTTAATGTTTGCGGTTACCGCTGTGGAATTGATATCTGCGGTGGACAATGAGTGATCACGTTGGATTATCTTGGAAGAAAAAACTGGCATCGACTGCAACGGATAGCAATATTAACTTACCGTGCAATTACATAGAGTTTGGGATAACGATTGCTCAAACGTTGAGTAACGAAAATTTTCTCAATTTTCATTACTACTTAGACATAAAAGGGAGTATTTGATAGCACTTACATAAGATGTTCTTGGGAGTAAATGTGTGACGTCACTCACATTACCCTCATTCCTCACATCACTTACGTTCAGCTTTATTTTAAACTAATTTCTTAACATGAAAAACATTCATAATTTCGTTTTAGAATTCCTGTACTGACAGTAATAGACAGTAATCAATTACCAAATCCGATATTGTCTACATTTCTGAATAATATTTCATATAATAAAAAATAAATGATGCAGAAAGTGGGAAATTTTGAACTTTTATACATGAATATCAAACTGTATATAGTGTTCAAAAAGTTAGCCAGAGATTTAAAATTATGTAGGTACATGTAGTCAAGCTTCACACATGCAAGGTTGCAAAAAGGATTTGGAAAATGAGTATCGAATGGAATTGAAATTAAAGTTCTCCTATGTTTCTTTGTACAGTTTGAATTGCAAAATCGGCAAATCACACATGTAATTCTATTCGTAATTATTCTTCAAATAGTTGCCTATATGAATATATTCGTATATGAAGCCAATGGTCGTTCTAGTGAAAACAAAATGAGAAAATGACCAATGAGTCCAGATTGAATTAATCCTCTAACATTGGAATGGTTTCCTTTCCCATGACTGCCACCGTCGTTGGACTTGCGCTGGCATTAGAGTGTCAACCAACATCAAGAAAGGTCTGCCACTATAGGCAGTGAACTTCAAACACATTAGGATAAAAATTTGATTTCCATAAAAATATATCCTATCTTTTATGGATGAGAATTTTAAAATTCACTCTGACGACAGAGGGCAATATTAAGACCAATAATAATTTCCTGCTCAGTTAAAGAATTTGTATAGCTTGTGAGCGCAATGTAGATTACTCCGACTTCAAGCCGTGAAAGTGAAACATTCTCAAATGCTCACATTCACCGCTGGTCCAGGAATTATTGCAGTGTGCCTGATATTGCTCTCCTTGCGAAAGTGAGCTGTCTCCTCCATCGGAAATAGAACAGAGAAGATTCTTTCCTAGATCGAAACGGAGTCTCAAAACATCCGAGCTCCTATGAGACTTGAAAAGCATCAAAACAAAGGGCTGGGTAGAAAGAAGCGTTGTAACTGGAATGCAGCAACAGTAAAACTCTGTCGTTCGTTCCTTTTAGAGGTTAAATAAAAATTCGAAGCGAGCTCCAGCATTTGAGGTCTATCGTCAACTTGCTGCAATTCCCTGCAGGAAACCTTGACACCTGAAGTGCAGAACTCTTCTCACCTTCCTTTGAGGGGAACTTTGGAATGCGCGCATTTTGAAGCAGGGACCTGAGATATTTTCCAACCACAATATCGCCGCTCCAAAACCGAGCTTTTTTCGGCGAGCAACGACCAGCAGATTACTCGGCATTCAAGCGAAGTTTGGACAGAAAAAACAGAGAAAGTGCGAGGCCTAGTTAGTGAAAAGACGGCCTCTGTTGGGGGAGTCATAAAAGCCCATCGTTAGAGGAAACGTGGGCTCCAGGCTAAGCCTTGTGAAAGAATTTCTTCCGATATAAAGTTCTTGCTTCCCAACGTCTCTTCAAAAATACCGCGCGAGAGAATCGATGGCTTCCGTGACCGGGAAGTGTACACAAGAGTTTGAGATTCCAGCGCTTCGAAGTCCGCCCGACCGTGTATCACGGGGAGCTGCTCCATCTCGCCCCGCCACTGCCACGTAACTAACTACACACACAACTAATAGCTGGACGCCAAACATAGACGACGATTTTTGCGAATTCTCAGTTTGGATCGTGTAGGCGGACTCCGACTTGTGCTATCAATTTCTACAGATAAGACAAGCTCTTTTGATCTAAGGTGTCAGGAAACGCTTTTGTACAGGTATGAGTGTTGCTATGTACTCATTAGCGTCGGTGTGTAAATCGAGCCAAAGCGAGAACTACGAACTCTTCACAAGGTAAACTGCTGTCTTTGGCGCATTTCCAAAGTAGAAGAAATATTAAAGCAATTCGCTAAAATGAATAAACAGGCTCAATAACTGTACTTAAACAATTCGTCCTGAACAAAATAACTTTGCAATATTACAAGCGCAGATATTTCCCAGCCCAATCAATGATGAGGATTTGTTCGAAATATATGCAATTTTATTTTTAGATGGCTTGCCGAGAGGGATTTCAACTAAGTAAAATAATTATTTTAACACAATGCGCCATTATTGCATATTGGTTAATGATCTACAAAGAATGCAATAATTTGGAAATGTCTAGTAACATTTTTCTCCTGCACATGGCTGAAAATTCTCCCATCTTTTTTTCAAGCGACGGCTCTGCATTATTCTGGCGCATAGTATGTATTTGACATACAAGTTAAAAAAGAAAATTCCTTCACTATCTTTTATTACCTCTCAAAACAACATAATGCCTCGGTCTCAATGGTCTCTAAGCATAATTTGCAGTGGTACTGTAACTTCATTGTTTTAAGTTACTGAGCAGAGTGAAATTCGGATTGTGAATATGGTGAAAGGGCGTTTTCACTCTCAGCTAACATTGAAACTAACTTGACGTCAGCTGAGGGCTCCTGAAGTGCTCCATTTACATGAATTGCGGAATTGGGCGAGGTGTTCATTAGCACAAAGTGCCCTACAAATTAGCCAAAATCGATGCAGTTGACGCCTGGCTGGACTTAGTGAATGGTAGGTTGCGTCATTCAGGCAAATGAGTCCATTTGCAGGCAGATGACGGGCGATGACAATGTCGAGGGCAGGCACGTGAAGCAACGACCATGTCACCTCATTTCAGGGAAGTGCTTCAAGACACTGTGAAGTGCGATCACAGATTGGTGGCAGCTGCATGGCATGAGGCTCTGAATTCTGGGGTTGATGAGATGGATGTCCTTCCGCTGCTGCGCTGGTGTTCTGCTGCTTCTTAGAAAACCGAACAGAAGAAGCCTTGCTGAGTTAATCAACTTAATTTTTTTCTCAATCGTAATCGGTCGATCTAATTTTCTTACTTCTGTCATAAAAAATAAATGTCCGAGGTCAAGAATTATGGATACAATAAAAATGCAGCGGGGTTATGTGTTCAATATGAAATAAATCAAATTTTGTCGTGTGAAGCTGTCAAGAGATTGGCTCCTCGAGAAAGTTTTTGAGCGTACCAGAAAATTTGTGTTTCAGAAAATATAAAATTATGCTAAAACAAACATGATTGTTTTACACGTTCCTGTCGAAAACACATCTATAAATATTGAAGCTAAGATTCACTGGAAAGAATTTCAGCTTTGTAGAGTTGAAATCAAACTCTTACTTGGAAATACGAAGTGAACCGCGTATCACCCAGGTACAGGAAATGTGGAACACTTTATTAGTGAGGTTCGTTAACTACAAGTTGACGAATTTGATGTAAAGCAGTTTTCAAAAGAACTCGTGCATAAGACACAGCCTGTCAGCGACCAAGGGATTGCTGGTGCAGTGAGAATAGTGGAGCCGTTTTTGTACGACCCTTCATTCGAGATCAGTCGGCCCTGAGACGCGGCTCGCTGTTTCCAGGATCATCAGGACATTCAGTAGCTGAGGCGCAATCCTCCTACGGCTGAACCTTCTTTACCAAAACGAACTTCTTGCTTGAGAAATTTAAGCCGTGGAATGACGAGAAAAAATAAATTAGCATTGCCAAGCTGCGTAATGTATCGCTTAGATTGATTGGCATTTAAATTTGCCAAAATAAGTTCGAAAGTAATCTCCATTTTCAAATTTCTGTCCTCGCAACTTTGAGACAATCTGATTAATTTTGGTGAAGGGAAGAACGCACAAAGCTGGCTGAGTTTTAAGCGGAAATTCGAGTCAAGAAATTTAATAGCGAAGGTTGCGTGCGCTTCTGCGTTCAGGAGTCTCTGGCACGAACACTTCAGATGCTCGAGCGCGACCAGACTTGGCGACGGTCGCACACGCAACGTCGACACTTCGCAGGATTGCGTGCTTCTCGGAAGGCTTTGTGTTTCATCCAATTCTTAACAGGAGGCTTACTATTAGCGTTGATTTTGTGTATCACTCCGCAGGATTGCGTGCTTTCGTCAGGCTTCGTGTTTCATCCAATTCTTAACAGGAGGCTTACTATTAGCGTTGATTTTGTGTATCACTTCGCAGGATTGCGTGCTTTTCGTAAGGCTTCGTGTTTCATCCAATTCTTAACAGGAGGCTTACTATTAGCGCAGCTTATAGGTATCACTTCTCACGATTATTCATTTCTTGTAAGGCTTTGTGTTTCCTTCAGTTCTCAACAGGAGGCTTGCTATCAGCGCAACTTATGGGTATCACTTCACAATATAGAATACATTCTCCAATGCTTTGTGTTCCATTAAATTGTTTTATGATGCTATTAGGATTGTTGATGCATATTAAATTTGAGGGTATTGAGGTATGTAATTTTGGGCGGGTTTTCGATCACCGTGTCCATTTAATTAATGTCCAAGAAAATATTTCAACGTAAGACCTAAACGGTGAAAAAAATTATTCACAAAATACCGGAAAATACGCTTAGCCGTGTATTACATGGATAACTTATCCACAAATTTCAACATAGATTTGACAGCAACGAATGTTATCATTGGCAAATCATAGTTGACGTGCGGTGGTGAGAATATAATTTAAATTCATCATATTGATCCAAAACGTGAAAACGTAGTTAATCGCTGCTACAAGACAGAATTACTGCACTAGCAACAACCCAAATAATGTTCAGAAACAGAATTTCGCCTGGCGCAAAACGCATAAGAGGAGGCAGAGGCTAAATGGCGGAACAGGTAAGCCAGAGGAGGCGAGAAAGTCAACGCAGCGTCAAGTGTGTGCTACAAAGCTCAAATGCTTCACGGTTGAATGGTAACGCCAGAGATAGATGATGGAGTCAGAGTTAAAGGAGAGTGTCAGAGATAGATGACATTGTCAGAGTTAAATGGCGTGGCAGAGGTAAACGGTAGTAACAGAGATAAATGACAGTGTCAGAGTTAAATTATAGTGTCAGAGATAAATGACAGTGTTACAGGGACAGAATTAAACGGCAGTGGCAAGGTTGAATAATAGTGTCAGAGTTGAATGATAGTGTCAGAGTTCAATGGCACTTCCGGAGTTATATGCCAGGGTCAAAGTTGAAAAGCAGAGTCAGAGTTGAATGATAGTGTCAGAGCTGAATAAAGGGAACCAATCTAAAGTGTTCATTTTAGGAGCATATTTAGTACAACTGGAAGTAATATGAACTTGACTTTAAAAATATCTTCTCGTAGGTTGCAACTTAGATGCCCTCATAGGTCACAAAACGTTGTCCAGGTTAATGAGCATCTACTTATTTTATTTCATGTCAACGCAACTGGGACCTCAGATGAAATTTATGTTTTACTTTATCATCCATGGTCGGAAAAAAACTATTGAGTTTGGAAATAAACTTCTGACCTTTGTCGAAGAGTAGGTCTGTTTAATAATCGGTAGTGGAAGTACTTGGGTACAATTTTAAACGGTGTCTGGAAAAGTACACATAGTCGGACACGCGCAGTATATTTCGAAATTTATTCTAAATCGAATAGGTTGATTCGAAATTAATTTATCATAATGCATTTTCAATGAAGCAAAAAAACTTGCCTAATAATGATAATTCGTTAATCAGATATCCTAAACATTCAAGTTTGATTGAGAATACCTAAAATTGCTTTTACGGATGTCTCAATACCAACTCAATCCCGCGAGTCTGAGAGAATCAAACTTCAAATTTTGATCCCGATTTGCAAGGAACTAAATGTTAACTTTCCTCTTAAATAGGAAGTTCAAAAGAATTATTAAGGAAAAGAAAACTTTCTCGTGTGTGATCACAATAGCCAGTCACGAATGATGGTGACGGACAAATTGGCTATCGATTTTAAAGGTTCGAAAGAAGCTCAGACACTGTGAGTAAAATATAGAGACCCGAGCGACATGTATTGACCGAGTTGTCAAAGCTTGCAAACAAAGGGCTAGCCATCAGACTGAGCCCCGTAGTGTTGACGCTTCCGTGGCATTTTTACCAGCTTCTCCATGAGAACATAAGATCAGGAATGTGGTTGCTGAGGTTCTCTCGGTGCTTTTCAAGAGGGCAACCACTCTCGTAGGACAAGACAGCTGTTGTACAGAGATAGCGTTGAGTTAATATTTGTTACGTCATTTCAATACAAAGTCTGGGGTTGTGTTCTACATCATTGTATTTCAGTTCTCTGACGTTATTGCCAAAAATAATCATTACCATAAACAGTGTTTCGACGTTACGCGGCTGTGTAATATTTATGTAAAATCACTTATTCAATTGATGAAGGTACAAGTAAACTAAATTTTTAGTACATTCTCGGTCTGAACTAGGAAAGAAACAAACAATTTTTGCGTGAATGTATTCTTCATTACTTTTAGGATAGATGGTCTGTATAGGAAAGGGCGATGCATCGTAAGTAACTCCAGAAGATTAAAGCTGGTGAAATAAGAGACAATTTAGAGCTACTATCCATCATAATGTTTAACAAGATCGATAGTAAACAAAATGTGAGGGATCAGTTCAATGCACCACAACGCTTGGAGTAGCTACTTTCCGTAGCTTGACGTATGAAACTTTTGTTGTCTACTGAATGCTTGTTACACAAAGAACAAAAATAATAGATATCATTCTCAGTTGTTTGAGCTCAGGCTGGAATCATTCCAAGAGGATTGCAGAGTGAGACTGTAGAAGTAATACAACTGTTGTTTTTCTGGCTAAATTTATCAAATTTGGTCGTTTTTCAAATTAAATTAGATCAGATTTGAGAATTTTGATCCACAAAAACCCAATCTGGCAGTTTTGATGTGAGCCGCTCACGTCGTCGTATTCAACGTTAATTTACATCAACGTTGTCTTTAAAATGGGTCGTATTATGAACAGGAAAAGGATCTGCAGGATTTTTTATATCGTAGCAAGATTTCAGATCGAACGCAGTTTAGATCATTTAAAAAGCACCCTTCCAAACCCAAAGCTCACGATATTGCGGAAGCTTACTTGGACACGCTAGCTAATTGACTCATTTCATTTGGAGAGAAACATCCGTATCAAGTAAATAAGAGCAGATTAAGTTTGAAATATTTACGAATTCGATTCATATCATTGTGAGACTTTTCAAGAAGTTATTACACACTTGATCAAAAGAAGGCGCTGAATAACCTCAGAGAGAGATTTAAATTTTATTTAGGTGCCAAAAATTTAATGCTTCTTTCGACTTCGTTCATTCAACTCGCTAAATATTACAATAAAGGTGTTGTTTATTCATAATTTTCACTAATTACTCTAGTAATACTTTACATTCTAACGCTGGTACTAGTGACTCGAAGGAATTAATTTTAGACTCACTATTCACGCCAACGTCGCACTTTAGAGCAGGAGCAGCGACTTAATCGTTGCCAGACCCTTGTAGATAATTAGCAAAGTTAAGCGCCAGATTTGCGACGTGACAGCGCTTACTTCATCATGGCCATAATTTGAAGATTTCGCGGTCGTAAACACTAAGTAAATTAGAGGATTTACTTCTCTGAGAACTTCGGATATCAACTAACAGTTGAAGTTTTGTGTAACTGAATGTTTTGGTATTTAGTATCATACTTTTCTATCTTTTTAAAATTTACGGAATAACATCCATCACTGATTTTGAAAGCGAGTGTGAATAGAATTGGGGACTGGTTGTTAGAGCTCCTAGTTGTAGCTCCATCAAGAGTCATAAGAGTTGATGCTCTTTTTTATTTTCCTTGTTTTCATCACGGACATCTTGTACTTGAGAAAAAAAATTGGTCAGATTTTACTAATTTTCACTTGCTTTCGAACATAATTTATTCAAAATTCCTCTTCAGGTAAAAACTTGTGCGTCTTTAGAGGCTCGCCTCTCTAGAGCATTTGTTCAGACAAGCCCATCTGAGTAGGTTATTTACGAAAAACTTCTTTACGGATCATAAGAGGTGTACATTTGAGGTCAACCTGCACAGTTCTCCAGTTCACATAATACATCCGGGGCGCGTGTCTAGATAACCTTGGTTTTATGGTTAGTTTTACATCAGAAGTCTGTCTAAATGCGCTACAAGATGCCGAAGCGATGGGAGTAATCAAACGATATTAAAACAGTTTTATTTCTGCGCACGTAACAAATATGAACTAAGAGAATATTCCTAAGGATTAAAACGTCCTTTAAAGCATTGTATGTAGGTTGCATCGCGATGAAGCGAAAATAGACAAAGATTTTCTTTGATCCGAGGCACCTCGAAAGATTTCAAAGTGAGGCTCACGAGACATGTTCCGTGAGGTTAAAAGTAATTCGCTTGCGACAAGAAATGGACTTCTAAAAGACCTCTAGAGTTGCCGGATCGCATGTCTGTAAGAGAACAATTTTTATGAGCTTCAATAGTGAGAACTTAAATCACAATCGATCCTCGCAGGGGCCCATTACTGAGAAACGCTGTTCGAAATCTAGATATCAGTTGGCGATAGTAAATGTTGTGCTTTTTAACTAAATTTTCTGATTTGATGACAACAAGATTAAGCTTTATAATCGTAATTATATCACTCATGCTTTGAGAAAAGATGGATCTGCCCGACCGTGAAATTTGCTGGTGGCAGTATGATGGTATAGGATTCTTTTGGATATGATGGTTCACAAGATTTGGAAATAATTGTAGATAAAAATAAAAATTTTAAAATTATGGAAAGTAATTTGAAAAAATTCATCGAGGATATAGATTTTAGGCCTGCATATCTGTTTCAACAGGCATAACTTCAGGGTAATGTTAAACATACCTCCAAGGTTATGTTAAACATACCTCCAAGGTAATGTTGAACATACCTCCAAGGAAATGTTAATCACACCTCCAAGGTAATGTTGGACATACCTCCAAGGTAATTTGTGAATAGTTTCACAGTAAAAATATCGAGGTACTGACATGGCCCAGTCAATCACAGGATTTAAATAATATGATAATCTTATGGAGAAGGCTCAAAATTCAGGTTCACACTGAGGAACCGACCAATCTTGAATGTGTTTACCAAAGAAGAATGGGCTAAGGTTCTGCTCAAATTTTGCTAGGATTTGATAAAATTTACAGGAACCGCCTAAGAACTTCAATTGCCAAATAGAATTATGGGAATTAGTTACTAAGCACTTTTCTTTTCAGTATCCAATAATTAATTCCTCCACATGTAGTATCTAACTCCAAATTCGCGATAAATTTCAATTTTTGTTCTTCTGTTGTGTTTGATGACACTATTGGGATATTTGTACAAATTGTATAGTTAGGTATATTCAATAAGAGCCTTCAAACAAAAATTGTCTTTTTTACAAATCGTTGTCACTCCTCACTGTGTCACTAAAATGGCGGAACTTCTAGATACGTTAATCCCCGCAGAGAACATCTTGCGCCCTCAGATACAAAATCCCAAGTTCATTTTTTTACGTGAAAAGGAATGCGGTCTCTCACGTAAAGAGCACGCTGATAAAAATGAATGCAGTGTCCTAATGGACGTGAGATTTTGTTGCGAACCGAGCAAGTACACAGTGACCATCGACCGCCGCTTCGACATTTATGCGCATTCAGGCGGAGAACTTTTGCAAACTGACGTTTTTCATATTGAATCCCATTCAAACCCCCCACCATTTCAGTACTAAGTTCTAAAACTAAGCCAACGTCGGTCCTAGTATTGTTACAGCTCTGCCTTGGTTGCTTCAGTCTCGTTTGAGAATAAGTGCTCGCCTGCTGAGTGCAGGTAAATCTGTAGGGCGCCTGTCGTTAGCATTTCAATATTTGATGTTGTGTTTACGAGCGCGTCGCGCCGAACCAAAGTTTTTATTTGTAAAACAGGTACAGGCCTGCGACATTTTCTAGGAAACATTCCATGCCGCTCCGCAGAACCGCTTGACTGCGCAGGTGATTTCCCTGAAAGTGCAAACAAACTCATTGTTTACATGACGCTAGAGTGGTTTGCGTGAGCGCTGAAGCCGCTGGAAACTTAGACAAAATTGGGTACTTCGTCTTTGTTTGAGAACTGCAAATGGGGAGACGGATGCCTCAGTCTTTCTTCGACTGGTTGTTCTCCAGGGAAACATCAAATTTGTCTCGACATAAATCGACGTGATGTGTGCTGTTCACATATGTCTCCCTGACTTTCGTAACAATATTTTATTTCAAACTCCAGCACTGAGTTTAAAAAATGCCCTCTTCTTTCGACTTGTGTAAGAGAGACAAGAGCTTCCTTGCTCACTGTAGCGATATCGTTTTATTCAAATTTAGGCCAGCAAATTGGACACGGGTTATTTACTCAGGCTGCATTATCGAATCGGAAACCCGTGGCATACACAAATAATACTCACCATTAATTTTTGATAGCATGCAGCTCAGAACTTTCAGAGGCTGTATGAAAACCCCCAGTATAATGAAGGGACTAAAAAAAGGAGACTGTATGAAACATGCCATTCTAAGTACGCTCCAATATTAGAGAATGGCAATTATTGTGTCACTCTTTGATGCAGTAACTACTTTTCTTATATCACAACGTATTTTTTCGTCCTCAAAAAATCGATCGCCATGAATTTTGAAATGGTATCCCGATATGACACCTAATAACTCTTCT
This sequence comes from Platorchestia sp. MABIK, assembly GCA_014220935.1. NCBI lineage: Eukaryota > Metazoa > Arthropoda > Malacostraca > Amphipoda > Talitridae > Platorchestia > Platorchestia sp. MABIK. Next base: position 73,145 of record JACJUY010000770.1, read on the forward strand.
GATAATGTGATCAATAGAGACTAAATCACCTCAAAATGGAAGAGACTGTCGTTGGGCTGCAGGTGCAATCCAAATCTGGCGTGCAGCTCCGTGGATTTAGTGGAGTGTATTGGCAGATGTGCAATAACCCATAGAGGTATAGCCTGCTACCCCGATGTTGGCATCCAGACTGCTACTTACACTGCAGTACCTGCTGATGCTGTGGCTAGTGTGGCTTTTCCTGATAACAGTGAAGCCATGTTGGTGATGGTGAAAGCTTCTAGTTGTGATGCTGCAGCGATGATGAAACTGTATGTTGGTATAGTGCAGGCCTCTAATTGTGTTGCTGCTGCTTTTTACGTAGTTTTGCAGCGGTGTTAGATCTAAGTGGTTTTTAGGTCTATTTCACTCAAGCCAAATTCAATTTCACTTACAGAAAAAAATTATTTCACACAAGCGGAAAAACAATTTCACAAAAACAAAATTCATTTTTACACAATCTGAAAACAATTTCACACAACAGTATCATATTGTATAATTGTGAAACTAATACACTTTTATGTATTATATATACACTTTTGCCAATTTAAATAGTCTCTTCTACCAAGTTAAGTCAACATCATAACAAAATTACATGATAAAAATCTTAGTAAAATCGGATGATTGAGTTCCGAGTGCAAAGCCGTGACACAGAAATTAACATTTTGCTTTATTATCATAGATACAAAAACCTCCTTTCATTGAAGTAAAAGTACGAGGTTCTCGAAAACCAATGGGGATGTATAAATGCTACGTTCTCCGTTAGGAAATATTTGCTACTGGAGGAGAAAACTCCGCGTTTTAGTGTCTTTTAACGAACTTCTGTTTTGAGTACAGTTGACGATCTTGCACAGTGTGTTGAACACAAATTTTAACTTTTATTAAATGATAGTGTATAAATTAATATCATTTTGTATTTTTCCCTTCAGATAATTTTTTAAAGTTCTTAAATTACCCGCAGGATATGCCAAATAAAGAGAATGCTAACAGAAAGTGCATTTACGAGTCTAACCGACAGACAAAAGATTTGACAGATGCTGAGAGAAGAGCAGTGTTGCAGGCACTGCTTGAGAGATCTACAGCCCCTCGGCTACTTCAGTTCAATCCAATCGCTTCAACGTCAAAAAGCACCACGTAACGTTGATGAATCAATTGAAGCAGTGACAGAGAGCTCTGAGGAATTACAGAGATCAACGTTCAACGACATTTTTCTAACTTTGCAACAGGATTCAAGTCAATGGAACAGATAATTTTTGCCAACGTTGGCAACAGTTACAGGCTTCAACATCTGTCGAAAGTACAACTAGAAAGAAAAAGAATTCTGGCAAATTCAATTCAGATCTCACATAAATTGATGAATAAATTAACAAGAATTGAGTATATATAGTGGTAAATATGTTTCTTCTGTAGCTACATCATCAATTTCATGTCTTTAATTACCATGTAGAGTTTATCTTTCGTCATTTATCCCATTAAAATATTATTCAATGATGTTTATAAACTATCAGCATCATGTACTGAATTACAGAATAAAGTTTGTCATTTTGTTATAACCAATAGTTTTGCAAGCATCCTTTCTAAAAGGTTTACAATTGTTTTGGAGCGAACATTTCTGACCAACATCAACATTGATATGGACCAACTATTTCCGACGGAAGGGAGTGGTATTTTTACTCAGGGCTCGCCAATTTTGCTAGCGTCACTCCAGATACTCACCCAACAGCCACCGCCGCAATTTCTTCAAGTACACACATGCGTTGTTCAGCAATCCGATCCCTCGATTGTTCCGATCCCTCGAGCACGCTGTATTTCCAAAATTTTACACATTCTCTGATGCATGTTATGTTTGATTTTAAAATTAAAAATATGCTTAAAATTAAAAAATTAAAATAAAAGAAATATAAAAAGGTTAAAATTGAAAAAAATAAAATCATGTTTTGAGAACGCTCCAAACACGTTTTATTAAATTTAAAGGGTAAGAATACGGTGCAATTGCGAGCAATTGCACATTCCCGTGTTCTTTTGCAACTAACTCCACGCATGCATGAGAGGGAGCATTGTCAATTAATGTTGGCTCTTTTATATCTTGAATAGTAAACATCTCGATGAGTCCTTTAATTCATTCATTAATATTTCAAATATGAAGGCTCTTCTTCGTGTTTTGAAACAAAGCATTCGTAAATCAGTCATTGTTCCTACGTAGTACAGATTTGCGCCTTTGCTGCTAGGGAACACTACTGATGATCTTGCTCCAATTTCAGATCTTCCTTCTTTACGAGGACAGTACAGGTTGAAATTCGTTTCATCAATCCAAATTCATGTTCTTTCATTCGCTCGAGCTTGAAAATTTTTTCTAAGTATAGCCCTCTTTTATCCAATCATAAGCAGGGTGAACATTAATTCAATAATTTATACAAATTCTCTGTAACTTTTTTCTTCATTAGAGGCTTCGCAAATGTTTCTTCTGTCGTTTGCAGACATTTTGTTATAATTCACTAAGAGGTTTTTCTGCACGTGATAAAATCTTCAAAGGAATATTTGTAGAGCAACTAATTTTTGTTAGAGCGGGAAAATATATTGGCTGGAGTTGCGAATGTGAAATTAATTTTTCGTTTATGTGAAATAGATTTTTGGTTTGCATGAAAGTGAATTTTCCTGCGTGAGAAATTGTCTTCGTGTTTCTGTGAAATTGAGTTTCGTTAGTGGGAATTTCTTTTTTGTGTGCGTGAAATTAAATACCGATGGTTTGAAATAGTTTTTTGGTTTGTGTGACATTGAATTTCGTTTGTGTGTAATAGACCTGAAAATGGTGTGCTGGCTTATAATTATATCAATAATTGAATTAAAATAGTGTTGCGGCTATGTTTATGCACGTACAGGTTTTTCATTGTGTTGTTGCAGCTGTTATAGCTGCCGATAACTGACAATGCTGAAGCTGGTTAAAGTTCTTCAATGCTATGACTATGTTATTATTTACTGAATAAAGCTTTCAGTTGTTCTGAGCACATGCCAGTTAGCCACAGCAGCATCAGCAACTCTGAAAAGGCTGCATTTGTTTCTCCTGGCTATTGTCATCGGAATCGCATATACTGCGTTAAATGTGCAAAACTTAACGGGCTTTGTTGATTAAATTGACAATGTTGTCATGTTAGGAAGCGTCAGCTACCTTAATCAAACTAGAAGATGTTTGACGGTCTGCTAGTAATCTTCTGCTCTGAAGTTTTAAATGGCAACGAGATTTGATACCGTGCGTCGTGATATGACTCCGTGCGTCCGTCATGGTATAACTCCATGCGTCATATGATACCGTGCGTCGTGATTTGACTCCGTGCGTCACGTGAAGAGAAAAAACATTATGCAGCAATTATTATGAGATCTTAGACAAGAAACATGGACCACATGCCAAGACAACCGTAAACATAATCGTACAGGTAACCGCTACCCAGCCCAACTTGTCTACCTGGTATCTATGATTTTAGCTGCTATCCGCAAAGACTTCACTGTGACTGGGTAAGTGATTTGTACTAGATCCGTGTAATCTTATGGAGACTTTGAACGACGATTTCATTGTTTTTATGCGAGTAAACTTGTAAGTTTCATTAAAAAATGATGACATATTTGCAGATTTGACAGACAGCTTGAGCACTACAACTAATAAAATCCTAAAGTAAGTTTGAATAAATGGCAAATCTGTAAATTATGTTGGTTAACGTTTCGAAAGACTGGCACTGAATCTACTCATTTATTAATAAATATGAGAAATTAAAACATCCAGAGTCGTTTTAGAATTTTTCAATTGCAATTGCATTGAAGAAGCGACTCTTATTTCATAAAACTACTTAAGCTTTCTCCAATATAACTTTCATTTTGTTTTCTAAGCACTTACTGACTGTCGCCTCGTTGGTGTAACGACTCATTCTATTTTTTCTATTTCTGTTCTATTTTTCTCTCAATGAGAAATCTATTACTATCTCGCACACTCAATTGAAAACATTTGATACGATCGATAATCGTGGTAAAATAACTTCATTGCTCCAGAGACTGAGGAACAATTCCACGATAACCTCGTCGCAATGCCGGCAATCGTGGCGCAACTGCAGCGCTGTATACAGGGCAAGTTTTATAGCGCCGCTATAGCGTTGTAGCGGCATAGTGTAGTGACTCTGTGATGACGCAAGGTGTAACTCGGTGTGTGGGGCAACTGTGACTCTGTGATGACGCAAGGTGTAACTCGGTGTGTGGGGCAACTGTGACTCTGTGATGACGCAAGGTGTAACTCGGTGTGTGGGGCAACTGTGACTCTGTGATGACGCAAGGTGTAACTCAGTGTGTGATGCAGCTGTGACTCTGTGATGACGCAAGGTGTAACTCAGTGTGTGATGCAGCTGTGACTCTGTGATGAGTGCAGGAGTAACTCCCTAGTTCACACATTTGTCCCTCTACTGAGTGAATGTCAGTACCATCAAAACCCAATAAAAAGTGTAAGAACGCCACGAATGATGATCGTTCATTCCACAACTATAATCTGATCGTGGAAATTACGAGTAAATTCCTTACGTTCAGCAGAAACAGTCTTCAATTCGACGTCCTGCGCGGCGGATGAGCTCATCAAATTTCAATTAACAAACTTTAAAAAAAAAACGCATCTGCATTACAGCCAGCGATTTAAATTTTGATTTTCGACAAATGCTACTACACATTATACACGAGGGTAAACAATAAACGCTTTACTTATAAAATGAAATTAAATCCTTATCTTGGAAATACTTCTTATCAAATGCTAAAAATCTCCTACTCGTTCCTACGTCTGAGACAATACCCATAGTTTATCATTTTATGCTGCTCGAAAGTTTGCATTTTACTTTCAATTAGTTGCTCTGAAAAGTAATCATAAAATGATAAAACAGAATTTTAGACTGCATGAACCACATAGAATTACTTACATGAAGATATATGTATTTGTTCAGCAGAGTAAGCAGTGAAAACTGCGCGTTCCGTTCAGTTAGTAGGGAGCTCCTGGCGTTTTTACGTAATCCGGTTTTATTCTGTAGTTGCAGTACACACAACAGAAAAACAAATTACAATTTGTCTATTTTATTACGACCCTTGTTCGCATATTTAATGCCAGGAAGTTTTCATTAGAGGGTCTTTACATATGTCTAATTTCCAGCTTCCCTACAGCACAGCCTCAGTTAATTAAGTACTAACAGTCACTTGTTGTCACCTTCGCATCCGATTCTACCGTTAGCTATTTTCAACCTTCTTTAAAGTATAACCGCTGTTAATTCCCCAGAAATAAAGTCCCGGGATGTCCCCCTCGTTTTCCCGTGAAGCGTAATTTCTTCCGGTCATGTGAACTTGCGCGTGTCTAACGAACTGCCCGCATCAAAGCGCTTTTTTTTCAAGCAAGACCGAGTTCCGCCGACCGCTGCCACGAGGACATCAGGTTTCGTTGCCAAATAAATTTTTCTCCAAATTTTTCAAATTTGAGTTGCCAGATGCCGAGCATTCAACATCAAAATTATGACCGAAAAATGCTACATCAAATCATTTTGCCGAGAAGCAAAACCTTTGAGCCCTAACATGAGGTGATATTTTGAACTCTGAGTTGGACGTTGTGGAAGCTATAATTCGAGAGAAATCGCGTCAGTTTACCGCAATGTTATCAGGACACGGCCTGCGCATCCCGAGCTCTGTTCCGGGGCCTGATAACGCGTCGAGGTCTTCCTCTACCGTGAGGGTAGACGGGCCTGCACGTGAGGGTAGACGGGCCTGCACGTGAGGGTAGACGTGCCTGTACATGAGGGTAGACGTGCCTGTGCGTGAGGGTAGACGTGCCTGTACGTGAGGGTAGACCTGCCTGTACGTGAGGGTAGACGTGCCTGCACGTGAGGGTAGACGTGCCTGCTCGTGAGGGTAGACGGGCCTGCAGGTGAGGGTAGACGTGCCTGTACGTGAGGGTAGACGTACCTGTACGTGAGGGTAGACGTACCTGTACGTGAGGGTAGACGTGCCTGTACGTGAGGGTAGACGTGCCTGTACGTGAGGGTAGACGTACCTGTACGTGAGGGTAGACGTACCTGTACGTGAGGGTAAACGTGCCTGCACGTGAGGGTAGACCAGCCTGTACGTGAGGGTAGACGTGCCTGCACGTGAGGGTAGACCTGCCTGTACGTGAGGGTAGACGTGCCTGCACGTGAGGGTAGACCTGCCTGTGCGTGATGGTAGATAGTGCTGCAAATGGTTCTTCATTTTCTCACATTGGTTATTTCAGAATGCACAAAAGCGCTAAAGTGGTTTCAATTTTTCTTCATTTGCTAAAATCATGATAAATTATTAGGTAGAAATAAATTACTTTATTAGGTGGAAATAAATTACTTCGGGCAGCCAGTACTTTCTCAGGACTCTGACTCCCCTACGATAGCGTCCAGAATTAATAAGGAGTGGGAAGAGAAAATAAAGGTCACCGAGGAACTAATAACAAAGGAGATGGAACAGCACCTCTGGTTTAGGTCAGTAATATTGATTATATTGGAACACTTGAAGTCTCCATGCGTCATTGGCTGCGTGGAACTGGCGATGTGGGCTGTGCCTGAGAAAGAGAGCCGTAGCAGCTGCGGCCGTTTCTACTAACGCTGAGTTTGCTACATGGACTTCTACAGTGTCTGCTACAGTGTTTGTTACAGTGTCTTCTGTAGTGCCAGTTTTTCTTATAGTGTATGGTGTAGCCACCGGGAGGAACTGAACAATTTAATCAGCCCTCAAAAACTGTTCGAAGTGTTCCGTCGTGTGCTCTGACGCGTGATTTAGAGTGCAAGAGTGAGCTGCTTGCATGTTATTGCGCTCGTTTGTCGCTTGCGAGTTATTTGTAGAAGCCGAAAACTCAAGGACATTTCGTCTACCCATCTAATTTTTCGATAACATTTTATCCAAATGTAGTTAGATGGACAGATTCAACGAAGCATGTACCAACAATCTTTGTCCAATGGCACACAGAAGTAAATATAACAAGTTCGGGAATTGGAATGAAGCCCGAGTTTTCTGGAGGTTCACTGCATATTTCACTCTGTGCCTCATGTAAGGTACGCAGGCACAGCATTATCCGCTATCGCTGTCAATGGGGGCTTGCCATTGCGATGTTTGCGATGCTGCAATAGTTGCATGAAGTACAGCTGCAGCAACTGCAACAATTTCCAGTCGAGGAACAGTCTCGGCTGGAGCCGCAATGGACACTGCAGCCCCAATTGATGCTTCATCTCTTGAGTAGTTGAGTCGTAAGGCAGGGACGCCTGCCCCTCTTCTGCCTCTCGCCTGCCCCTCTGCTGCCCCACCTTGGCTGGGTATTGGCCGTCCCGACGAAGGTCTGGTCATCAGCCGACATGGCGCCGCCATAGCTAGACATGAAGTCGGCCTCCAAGAACTTCGGTTGAAGACAGCCTCTGTCTGGCATTAATCCCTTTACTTGAATGGAACGTGATGCGATGCTTGCACTGGCGGCACCCTCGCTCAGCACGCCGGCGCGCACACCCACACAACGAATTTGGGCACCAGACGTTCCGGACCAGCGTCCAGACACGTGTCTCTTGTGGCCGATCGTTCGAAACTAGTACTTGAGTGTATTTTGTAAAATATCTTTACCGAAACCGACTAACTTCAATGGTATTGTTCTGAAAATTGATGAGTGGATCTTAATTAAAATTGAAAGAATTATCGCTCGAATTTATATATGGAGTTTAAGAGTTTGAAATATTTGCCATTTTTGTTTGGGGCAACCAAAATTTTAGAATATTCAAGGGGATTCCAATTTTTAACTTCTATTTGAATGATGGTTCTGAGCAATTCAATGATTTATTTTGCTAAGAATGCATAATTAATCATGAAACACTGCTGTCAGCTGTCATAGTCCGATAGAGACCCCATTCGACAATATCTATTGTTCTTTTCTTGGTTGATTTCGTACCATTGCCCCACAGATCTGCTGTTTGTACTAAAAAAATCCACGTACGCTTGCAATTGCAAGGGCTATGAGCTTCATATATGATAGACTCTGTTCAATATTTACGTATTACTCTACTGCCATGAAAGAAAGTAACCTACTTTCAAATATATAAAGCATGGGTCGTACCTCATGCCAGTACAGATTTACAGGCACGCATCCCAGAAAAGTGTGGTCGCCCGTACATTTATTTCTGAAAAGAACTGCGATCCATCAATCGTGGAAGTGTAAAAAAATCCACCTGATGATTTTAGAGGCAATTTTACTGTCGTGAAAGGCAATGTTTGATTTTTGTTATTGAAAACGAGTACACGTGTGCAGGATGGCGTGTGTTAGCATACTTTTACCGTTTTACAGCATACTTTTTTCGTCCACGTGGCGGTATGCGGTAGGTTACTCGTACCTTCAAACATGGCGGCATGTGATAACATACTTGTACCGCCCAACAAGGCGGCTTATGGTCCTGTACCTGTACCGCCCAACAAGGCGGCCAATGGTACCCGTACCTGTACCGCCCAACAAGACGGCCTATGGTACCGTACCTGTACCGCCCAACAAGGCGGCCTATGGTACCATACCTGTACCGCCCAACAAGGCGGCCTATGGTACCGTACTTGTACCGTCAAATTTGAGGCCAGAATTTCAACGTACACGTTGAAAGTTGTTTTCGCTCCAACATTTCGGATTTCCATTCATTACCTTGCGTGGCAACAACACCTGCCACACCATGCAGGGCCTCATGTCATTCGTGGGTCGAGAATCTCATCTTGTATTCATCATGCAAATTTTTTATCAGTCCTTTTGTGTGCGAACAAATTGTAAACGAAATTTCACTATTGTGCTGGATTTCAAGCAGTTATGTAACATTTGGTAAATAAAAAACGTAAGTAAATTTGACATTTTCCCGTGATCCCAATAATGTAGGTTTCCTTGGACTCTTGGAGCACATTCTGCACGGCACAAATTAATTGTTAATTATGTTATTATTATTAATTAATTACATTAATTCAGCACAAATTCAATAGAAATTGCTATTAATAATGCTGACATGCCTCTGAAATTGATGAAAATGTAAGTTTTTATGAAGCATTTAATGCGCTGCAGCCAACCGCGTATAATGTGAGAATTTGGTGTATCTTCACCTCAAGTATTAGAGGGACATGACAAAAAGAAAGTTTATGTATAACTCAATATCAATAAGAAGTTTTAGGCACGCAACTCAAACTTCACAGAGTTGATCATTTTTTCCTTCTAAGAAAAATCATTCGTCGGTATTACATCATTCTAAAAGCTGACGAGATATTTGCGGTTAATTTGAATTTTCATTTTAAGATTTTTCAATGCACATGGTCAAGTAGAATAATTTTGAAGAAATTGAGAAAGAAAGATTACTGGTCAGTATAAAAATACTATAAGAATTGAATAATTTCAAGGAAATTGTAATTTCAATGACAGGATGCCTGTCATCAATGCTTTTAAAATTAAAAAATGTGAGATGCAAATAAAAATAATAATATGAAAAACAAATGAACTACACTTTACGTGCATTAGAGTGAAATGAACACTTGAAAAGTTTCATGCTAAAAAATGAACGTTTTTCGCAAGCTAAATAAATTTACTAATAATATATTCGCTCTGATTGGCGTAAAAACGATTATGGAGTTGGCGTGTTGATAAAAATACTCGACATGACGATTGGAAGAAGAAGAAGTGCGTATAAGCGCCATATGGGAATAAAAACATATTTATTTTCATTCGCATGTTAATTATTTCAAAACCAAGAGCTATGGACATTCTCTGCTGCGACCTTATCCATATTTCCAAGGTAAAAATACTGTGAAAGTAGCTGGCACGTCTGGTGGGGTCTCAAAATACAGCTTAGCTTCAAAATCACTGTGAAGAAATGCAAGCCCCAGACGGAAGCCAATTGTGTTGAGGCAAATCGAAAATTTTGGGAACCGAGGATTATTAAACATGGTTCAATGATTTTTTATTCAAATCTAGCAATAGTAAAAAGACACCGCAAAACAAAAAAGGAAGCACAAAACTGTTTTTTACCTGGGGCGTTTTAAGCTGAAGCAACATAAGGGAATCACGGAGAGCAAGCGGCACTGAACGCGGCAGAAAGAGAATTAACTTTTTGCTCCGCCTGTCTTTGTCCGGCATCTGAACATGATGGATGTCCGCTCGACCAAAGCCTGGGCTGACCCTGAGCGTTCCGGTTCCATTCACTGCTAAATTGAAAGCGCAACCTCGTGACTACAAAAGGAAATTGGAGCTTTTTCAGGTTGGCGTTCGTTTGCTCAGCGACTGCTGATCGGGGAAAATTCAAATTTCTGTGAGTAAAATTGGCTGGTTAAGCGCGCGTGCGGGATGTTCTTTCCAGAGCTCGATTAAAAATTCTTCTGTCCTTGTTAGTTCGCGATCGTGAGTGGGCGTTATTAAGAGTCAATGATGCATCACGTTCATGGTTCATCAGGGGAAATGCATGAATGATTTTGAAATTTCGTTTGGTGTTCAATAAATACGGAAAATCTTTGCATCTCCTCTAAATAAACGTAGTCTCCTTAAAATGGATCTTGATTGCGAGAAAAGAACGTGAACGCGGCTAATTATCTAAGAGTGCTAGTGTGTTTGATATTCTAGCGTAACGAGCTCATTTCAGATAGAAATATTTACTTACAGGTGATAAAAGGCAGGACTCTAGAGACCTAACGAGCCGCAACAAAAACAGAGTTCGACATCGTTCTCTGGCTTTCCAGGTTTTTATTCAGCCAACTCGTTCTAAAACTATGCATAGCTACGACCGTAGAGCAGGTGAAAGGCCTCTTCTATTCAATCGTGCCTGCTCACCAGTATTGCACTCGACCGTAGTCGATACAGATAAAGATTGAAAAAATTTCCATATTCGTTCCTAATCCTGCAGCCCGCCAAGTGTAAAGCTACGCCCTTCAGCACCACGGAAAGCTCTGTACAAAAATACGAGTTTCAATGAAGCCCAGGAATCTTATGGAAATTCCATCCTTTGCAGAATCCCGGTGGGTAATATTGGAGGGCGCCTTGAAGAGCTCTTGACTGGAAGTGAAAGAGGTCATCACCACAGGAAGCCGAGGGGTCTGCGTTCCCCTTTGAAAGGGGTCACGGCGACAATCGATAAGTGACTGCTGAGGAATGACTGAGTCCTCGACAGATATTGCCTATCGTCAGTTAGACTCTCGAACTCGGCCGCCATTGATAAGTCGATAGCTCCGGCGAGCTCTAACTGACTCTATTGTCATCGTCCGGATGTGGAACGTGACCTTTGCCTACTGGGGTCTTGATATTTGCTTGACGACTTGCACGTTTACCAAAACGTGCAATGCATTCCAACGAAAGGCCAACGGTAGCCCGCGTAGGTGCTCCGGCGAAGTGCATGTTCTGTGTTACAGATTCTCTTACGCAACGGTAAACACAATAACTGAAGAAGTTTAAAATGATTGAGTGGTTGGCAAGATACAAATTTGCGTAGTTGTAAAACTTAATAAAAAGCATTCCATCGCAGATAGGGGTAATTTAGAGAAAGCGTATATCTCAACTGCATGAAGCAGTTTGTGCTAGATCGATTCTGAAACACTTTGGCTGTTCTTGCTGTAGTATGATGATTTCAGTTAACAAGAAAAATTAATTGTGTTCATTAGAAGTAGAAGGAAATAAAAGGAAAATTTAATTATAAAGCAAATTTAATGCTTTGCACAATCGTATCTTATTTCATCGTCATTTCAAACTTTGGTGTATTGACGTGAACAATGCAGCGTCTAAGTGACCAGTGCATCAATTTCATCGCTAAGATTTCTAAAGCAGTCTCACAAATTGGGCAAAAGGAATTAATTACACTCTTGTAACCTCTTTTAAGACATTTCTGGAATAATTTGGCGACAATTTGCTATTGATTTCCTCAAGGCTTATGCCACGTAATTCTGGAATGGTCTTTCATCTAGTGTGATCTTTCTCCACTGAAATATATCAATGTTTCTTTTCGTAAGATTTCATTTCTATACTGATCTGTTAATGTTAAAACTAATGCCATGAATTAAAATCCTCAACAATAATTAGGCAAAGAAAGATCTTTTTTGCGAAGCAAATTTACAATGAAAGAAATAGAGAAGAAGTACTTTAAAAACATTTACTCTGAACGTTTCGAGCCTAGGCTCATTCTCAACAAAAGTCTGCAATTAAAATGATAAACAATTAAGTACACCAAAAATTACAGAAGAGCAGAATACAAGCACGAAAAACAAAAAAACAAACAAAAAGTGTACTAATAGTAATTTATAGGTTGACTATTTCCAGAGGGTGTGCACTCTGCATTTCGTTGAGAGATGGTCTGAGTTTATGAATGAATAACGGCTCTGAAAAACGTAGGTCAAAGTTGGCGGTACAAGTATCTAATATTTTAATTTTGCTAATGTCAATAATCTGTTCACAGGAATCATTACTACAATGGGGCTTGATTCTGAGTAATAATTAGGCATTGATATATTTTCTCGCTCTGTGTTCATCTTAATAAAGATCATTTTCTAATCAGAAATAGATAAGCTAGATCATACATGAGCGGAAAAGGCCTGTACTAGGGCAATTTTTTTAAAAAATATTTCAGGGCACTAAAAACCTTTTTGCTTGAATTCTTTTTCTTGTGCTACATCGGTTTCCGTCTGAAAAGAGTTAAAATGTTAAAATGCCCAACATGTGCGTTGAAAATAAATGAGAAACATCAACATAATTTCGTAATGGTCGATAAGTTTTGTTTAATGAGAGCAAAATAATTCTCAAAAATAAAAAATCTCCTCGAAAGAAACTTGGCATGCCTTACATTCTTCACGGAATGATGAATGCGGACGAATTCGCACAACCGTAAAGGGCAGAAAATTTGTGCCAAAGTTAGGCTGCTGAGCCGCGAAAATTCATCGCTCGTCCTCAGGTCCTTTACAAAATGAAGGCGTCAAAGGCATCAAAACGATCAAAACATTGAGATTCCTGGCCTGTTGACCTCCTCTGCGTGCTTCAGGCTCTTTCTTAAAAACTGAAAAATAGTGAAGAGCTCACTTCCTGATTCTTCAGTCGTGCCAAAAACACGACAAAGAATTTCCAATTCTCGCCGCAAAGTTCCCAGGCAGATCTCACGCTGGCGGAAGCTCTTCCTCCGCTTTCTTTCTCCCTGTAAAAATCTATGGACTCTGTTTTTATTACATTTCCGATATGCATTCAAGCCAACGTATTTAGAGTCGGTTGTTTTCATCTGAAAAAGAAGCAACTTCTGAAATGTTGACTCTTCCCATTTATCTCCCAAGGTTTTGTTTTTGCCGACGAGAGACTTCTAAGAAATTGTTTCAAAGAGCATCGCATGAGCTTCCGATCTGTGAAACTTGTGAACATTACCCGTAAGACATACAACAGCTTCGGAAAAGGGACATTTTAGTGAACGAGTTTTAAATCTGAAAAAAAAAGAAACATAAGTTCAATTGCTCAGAAGAGTATTAAATGTGAGCATAGAGTTTCCTGGGCTTCACGCAACAAAATTCTCCCATTAACTTCTTCAGTAAGTATGTTGATTGTAAACGGAGGATGAACTATTGCTGGTGTTGATGAAGCTACAATGATGAAACAAAAACTGATGAAGCTCGTCTTAAAGTTTTATTCTAAAATTTTTGTGATAATAGAGATTATTTTTCAATTTTTTCAAGTTAATATTCATTATTTTGTAAATTTTTGAAATGCGTTACTTCTCGGGAGGACACAACTATTGTATTTATGGGAATTAGCGCTCCCTGGAAAGAAATGTGTGGTCCCGAGCTGAAGGTTAGGCAGGCCTTAATTTTGTTAAAAGAAAATTAGTTTTTTATTTTGTTACGGACCATCTTTTTTCAGTTCAGTGCTGTACTATTTTTCAATACCTGCTACTTTTTCAATAAGATTTTATCTTATTTCTAAACCTCCCATCTCAACTTACCGTTTCTAAGCGCAGGAGATTTTGTGTGGGAACACCCATGTGCATAGATTCCGCGATCTCTTAGGTCCATACTAAATGGTGCCTCCATTCATCCTCTCTTTGAATTTCTTTGTTGTGGAAAGGGAAGCTGAAAATAATATAAAATCTTATTTTCAAATGCCTTATAACTAACGCCCGGTCGAAATGATGGTAACCCCGGTCGGGCGGTTTTCATTATCGACACTTAGTAGAGTGGAGAATAATGACAGATTCTACCTTTTCCCAACAAGAGAACCACCAGGCCCACGATGCCAGGAATCGAACCAATGACCCTTCATATGAAAGGCGAGTGTTCCTAACCACGGAGTCGAAAAGACTAAAGTAAGATACATGGTAAGGTATTTCTCCACTCAATTATCAATGTAAAATCAAGCGTTTCCTGTACGATGGGAATAGCTGGATAGAAAGTAACGTTGGTATTCGAGGGTCGAGCGAGTGTAGGGGACGATATATGCAAGCAGTATCTCTCATGTGAGCACGCTCGCCAGCTCAAGCGTCACGACCAGGTCGCATAAAGATATCGATAAAGGCTCTTGAAGATCTGAGGAAGAGAGCAGCCCCGGGTCACAGCTATCTGACGAACGGAAGTTCAATGAAGCGGTGCTTGCTTAAATATTTTAACAGGGAAGTGGGGCCGACAATTCTCCTCTTCGGTCTTGCAAGACTCACAATCGTGAAATGCTTGAGTGCATCGAATGAGTGAAAGGACGGAGAAGGTTTAATGTGTTTTCATGTGTGCTGTACTTTAAGGTGAAGAACTTGTTCTGATTCTAATTCTAACAGTGATATAGAGGCTCAAATTAAACGGAGATCTATGGGAATTGGGACTTAGTGTGGATGTTCATAAATGTTTTGAAAATAAATTATAAATTTATTCTAAGAACTATTCTATTTCGGGGTACTCTGAACATGCTGAGATATCGCTAATGCATTGCACAGCAACAGAGCAGCAAAGAATTTTACTCTTTGAAGAGTATTTTTTCACACGCATTTCAAAAATGTCCTTCTGCACAAGTTGCAAAGTTTTTGATGTTTCCACTGCTGTTGGAATCGCAATGGCCGCTGTGAACAAACGGAATCCAAGCTCTGTTCCTCTTAAAAGAGCGACTGAATTCTTAGGTAATTTACTCCATTTTTGAGTGCTTCAATCCTCTAAATGGAGCAGCAAGAACTATTCTACTGATTGGAAGCGATTGGAGAGAAGAAAAATGAAGTTTGTACATTTTGCCATCATCAATTGGAAGTCAAGAAGTTGGGGAGATTTCAAACCGTTCTTTCACAAAACTTTCTGGAATTCCAGTACTGTTTTTTCACGGAATCAGTGCGCTGAGAAACTATGACCGTCTGCAAACGCGCCAGATTCTAAAATGCCCCGAAAAAATTGCGACGGCGAAAGGAAAGCAATCCTTATCTCGCCAAGTTCTGGACGCACGTTTGACGCGGCTGAATTTTTGCCACAGAAAGAAGGTTTTCTTTGGGATATTTAACTGGCGAGCTCAGCAGCGTTAATCATTCGAGGGGCTCGAACACTACCGGTTAGAAGTTGAGGAGGCAGTTGAGGGTGTCGGGTCTGTTTATGAACTCATGAGCCAAGCAAACTCGGCCATTAACACCTTCCTGAAAAATCTGTAGCTCATCTTCCCGAGGCATTGTTATGTTGGAACGGTGTTTTCAGTACTTTAATAATAACATTGTACTGTAAGATGTCCTAGTTTTAGTTATTATTATATTTTAAATTTTAAAATATTAAAATGGGGTATGAATGTAAAACATACTTATACCTCAATTTTGTCACGTCGGACAGAAGCAAACTAACGCGCGAGTAGATTTATATTTCTGTGATGAACTCCTGGTTCATTCCACGATTACATTTTTGCCAAAAAGATAATTCGTGCCTGTAAATCGTTTGAGGTTGGGTAAGTTGTGGGAACGATAAAAAACACCGATCTTGAAATGGCCAATGTATGTCCATTTTGTAGCGAAGGCTTGCTATGAATGAGTGCAAATTCATGATATAAAGATTCAATGAACTCAAACTTTTTAGGTTGCTAAATAGAGTCTGCCCTCGAGTTATTTAACATCATCTTATGTGAACCTAAACTTGAATGGATAAAATTAGGCCTAGTTATTCCCAGTTAATCGTAAGTTGGTTCAAGTATAACATTAATGAAATAACTCGGATGCATTACTGTCCTTGAAAGGTAACGTTCTCAAGAGATGTTGTTATACAACTCGACTGTGTTGGATAACATTATTGACTATGTTCCTTCGATCTTCCCTACCTAAATGCTAAAATTTCAAGCGCTCCGGCCTTCGACCTGGGTGAAGTGAAACCCGCGCTCGGCACAGAGAGAGCAGAACATGCGTGCGTTCAACACTCACTTCAAGTCCCAAATTTGAGCCCGAGCTCTATAAAGTGGCTAACTTGCCTCCAAACTTCATGGTTACTCTTTTATGGTGCGCTCCCTTCTTTTCTTGAATGTCGCAGCCGTTCGCTTCCCTTCTGCAGCACCTCTGCTTTCCAGTGGACCATTTCACTCAACACAGTGTGTAGTTTTGTCTCTAGCATGGTAGTGAGAAGAAACTGAATTTGATACGATTTGAAAACTTTTGCAAAAGG
This sequence comes from Platorchestia sp. MABIK, assembly GCA_014220935.1. Lineage (NCBI taxonomy): Eukaryota > Metazoa > Arthropoda > Malacostraca > Amphipoda > Talitridae > Platorchestia > Platorchestia sp. MABIK. Next base: position 89,804 of record JACJUY010000770.1, read on the forward strand.
CTCAAGGCTCTGATATCCCTCGGAAAATGTTCGTGTAAAAATTTCGATGACCTTTGTCGACAATTGTGAGACTTTGAACTCTCATGCACAGTTCGCACACAACACGTGAGAAACTTTACCTTTAAGCCCTCGGTTTAAATATTGCTCGGAGACTCTTCTCAAATAACTGTAGTTTTTGTGTGAACGTGAAAGTTAGAACGAAAACCATGTTTAAATTTTAGAGACGTTAATCTTACTAGTATGAGGACAGCTCGATTTTACCTAAACACGATTGTTCTTAAAATTCTTGCGTACTCGAGGCTGGAATTAAGTGCTTGTCCTCGTATATTGAATAAGCCGCTCACGCGGAATTTGCAATGCTTAGAAGCGACCCCGGACACATTTTGCAGACCATGATTACTTTTGGGAAATGATGTCTGCCTACATATTCTAACAACATTGCTATGTGTAAGTCTCTACTTTCACGCAAATAAAAATGAACTTCTGCCTATATCAAGTAAATTTTAAGTCGTTTATAACCAAGAACCAATCCCCAAATAAATTGTGTAACTCGATGTAGCGAATAGAATTACAAAGTTTGCAGTCGAATAGAATTACAAATTGGGAGCGAATAGAATTACAAAGTTTGCAGTCGTGTTTCGAAACGCTTCGAGAGACGCGGAACAAATTTTTCTCAATATTTTTTCCTTATTTGAGGGTATTAGAATCGACCCTCATCTACATATATATAACAAGGAAATGACGTCAAAAAGGATATGTCTAAGCAATATATAACCTTCTATTTCATGAGAAAGGTAGATTTCAGTTACGTTAAAATATTTTCAATGCAACGAGAAATACATCAATATGCAGGTGGTTATAAATGCTGGTACTAGTTTCCGGTAGTACTAGGTTGAGCAGGCAAGCAGAGGTTCCATGGGAAGCCTTTCTGTAACTCTGCAGCGACTCTGACGCAGTGTTGGGCAAAAATTATTTTTAAAATCTTTCAAGCCTTCGTTGCTCCACGTGACTCAAGAAGTTTTCCGTTTTCGACGTTTAAATTTTTAAAACAGAAAGTTAGTGTAATCATGTAGATTATAAATAATGTCTCACAAGGTCTTCAGGGCCACGAGCGAATTTCAAAAGGTACTCAAATTGTTGGTAAAAAAAGCGAAATTTGACAAAATTTGTGACTTTTCCAGGTAGATTTGAAAACTTGCCAAAATGAAAACTTCCAAGTTTTCATTTTGCTGCTGTAAAAGACAATCGCAGTCAAGTTTCCTAATCGGCGGAGGAAGAAGCGCAGCTAAATGAAGAAAAAATTCTAATTGAATGGGCAGCCCCGGACGCGCAGCTTTGCCGTCTGACGCGCATAAATCAACCCTGGATTTTCTCCGCGAATCTTTCAGTGAGGGCATTTGCTGGACGAGGGAGTTCAAACATCCACATTTCTGGGTATAAAATGAAAAGGTGACTGCATTCGACACCAAATATTTGGAAAACGCTGTGCTTGAAACGCCTGCTTCATTTAATCGATTTGAAAATTTGAATTTACCCAGAAATTCTCAAACGGGTTAAATCACGTGAAGGAAGATACGGTGCCCATCCTAATAAACATGCTACAGAACACATTTCTTTGGCCTTAAAGTACAAATCATTTTTTAATGCGGTTGCCAGTAATCTGAAATGTTTTTGATTGTTTGTACTTGGCTTGATGTTCATTTCAATAAAGTTTTAGGAAAAATCTGGCAGATGAAAAAACTCTCACAGCCGTTATGCAATTCATTAAAAATGTATTGTATAAATCGGAAATACGAATCATCACGAAATTCGCTGCTGAGAACATTTGACATGTAGCTCTAATAACGCAGCATGACTGCGGCTGAGCTCAATTGGCAGCAATTTAGAGTCTCAAATCCATTTTTCACTCAAAAACCGTTCACACTGACCGGGCAAATCGGACTGTGCGCGCATAATTTGTCGAAGCCTAAAAGCGAAGGTATCGACGATCTTTATGCCCTGGTACGCGAGCTGTACTCGTTCCAGTATTGTATTGTATTTACTACGCAAACTTGGTGAGTGCTGCATTGTGTGTGTGTGCGGCATCACTCGTTCTCTGCCTGTCTGGAGAGGCCCGTGTATGTGGAGGAAGGCACCCGACCATCGCAGTGACAGCCCGAAGTGGGCAAGCGTGAGGTGTTCACCAGAACTTTCGCTTAATAAGTCATCGGGATGTTTCTGGTACTCTGAGTGAGAACCTTGAAAATCATTTGCTTCCAACTCCCATATTCAATAGTATGGATACAGAGTTGAATCTGATCTGGATCTCTAGGTTATGTTGATGCTGAAAAATATTGAAAAACGTTTTAAATAACGACCATAACCGTTACAGCGCAGTTTTTATGATTCTACGTTATTATTTTTTTTTAATTAAGTGTGAGCTGGATAGAAGGTATTTGGAGGGAGTATTCGAGGTATAGCCTTTAATCTTCACTAAAATTCAAGGAAACTCCGTTTCTTTTTCCATCTTTAGTTTAAGTTTAGCTTAGTTCAATAGTGGAGTTGAAAAAGTCAGTCAAAAAAGCTGCATTAAAAAATAATTTTCCGTCAATCTTCGAGTCTTATGGCATCATCTGATGCGAGCTTCAGTTTTTACAAGGAAAATTTAGTCGCAGTTCTTCAACTAATAAGACCCAGTACGTTGTGAATGCCTGGTACGAGTTTTTATCCTCTAAATTTTAGGCTCGTACAAAATGATATATATTTCGAGAATGAACAGCTGTTATCGACAAAAATTAAAAAAATCAGGCATGTGTAAATTATTGCGCTTTGGACAAACTTTTGTATCCGACTTATATTCACAAATACTGACTTTATTTTGTTCTGTTTCAGGTGCGGACGATCATGGAATGCAGAGCAGCAAATCGCCGCCCCAACAGAGAGCTATGGTGATAAGCGGCCAAGTTTTGCGACGCTCGTTGAGCTGCCTCCAGCACTCCAAAAAACCGACCCTCGTGAAGCAAACGCCAGGAAATTGTGACGCCTGTTTGCGACTTCGAAAATGTGGACGCATCTAAATTTTGTGACGAGATCCTTATAGATGAACTCGAGTCTGGTTGCACGGGACGAGGATGTGAAAGAAGGCCCAGATGTTGTGGTTTAATTCGACCACTAGGTTAAGCAAAGTTAGTTTTTCATTGCAAAAATTGAAAATATAAGGAAATACGGAGAAAGGTCCCAGATAAACATTTCATCTATTTGGAATTTTATATCCGAATGAGCTGGTGTAGTTTGATGATTGCAACAGAACTTTCAGGAACGTGGAGAAAAGTTTTAATGACCAGCTGCTGTGCGAGATCTCTCTGGAATTTCAACTTAGATACTGCCATCTCAAAGACCAACTTGGAGCAGACGAAAATTCATACCATAACAAGAAAGTGCACAAAATCAATTTTCTACCAGGAGGAAGTAATTGAAACTGTATTCTTTTTCACGCATACTTTGTTATTTTATTGTTTTTAAACGCATGCATCACAGAAGACCTACAAAATAATTCTTCTAATATTAAGTTATCAGAGCACCTGCGTTTTTTTCCTAAATTCACAGTTCAATAATCAATTCTAGATTATTACTTCTATTTCTCATCGGCCTCAGCTGTTATTTAAAAGTTTGAATTTTTTCAAAGGATTATAAAAGTGAAATATTATGCCTCTTCTTCGTTAAGAGGTACTGTGAATAGATTTACTCATCAAAACATTCCAGAGACTTGTCTATTCATGTGGATAAATAAGATGACAGAGTTCTTGTTGTTTTGCTCTGCGAAGAGTGTGCTCGATATAATGCCTCGGATCAGTTGCAATTATGGGGCTCCTCAAAATAACGGGCCACTTTCAGCAGATGTTACAGCATTTGTGAGAAACACGTGGGTTTAAATTTCAGGGTAATGCGGATTTTGATTGCTCTTTCATTTCTTTTTCTCTTGCTCTCTACATCTTCCTTTCTTCGGTGAGAGGGAATTTTTTTAAGGGGAAATGCTTCACTTTCAGCCACAGGCCCCAGGATTATACAGCAACCATCTGCATTGAGGTGAAATAAGTGTTGGGACTGGAAAATTTTTATTTTAAAGCATTTATTGGAGACACATGACCAAAAAGGCTAACAAAATACCCAATTATCACCAAAAAACTCAACTGAGGAATATAACTCACACAGATTTTGTTTCTGAATTAACATAATATGTTGTCCGAAGTATTTGAATGCTCGGAAGAAATCTGTTTAATATAGTTTGTCGCCGCGCTTACATTCGCAGTCAAGTAGTTCTTGTTAAATTTGACTAAATCATGGCAAGATTAGAGTGCAATCTTAGTCCAATTTTTTTTTTGGCAACGACCGTTTATTGAGGTTGGTCGGTCGTCTTCCGTGATCTGACCTTTGAATTTTCTAATTTAATTTCTATCAGATTTAAATCCGGATATTGGCAACACCTTGTTAGTACATATATATTTTTGCTTGGGAACTCTAAATTAAATTGACCTATTGAGGATTTTCCTGTTGAAACAGCCATTCAGATTCAAGTTCTAGCTTCTCATTAGATTTTTGCAAAAAAAAATTCTAAAATCTTACGAGATTTAGCTTTATCTATAGATGATTCAATCAATTTTAATTATCCTATACCATTAATTGCATGAGTACACTCACACCATTTGTTTCTCACCATCGTGTTTCATGGTCAGGAGGTCATCAGAGAAGATCGTCATTTCTCGCCATAGCCGTGAGTGTAAAGGACCTGACTCCATGCGGGGAGACCCGGGTTCGAGTCTTGGCGCTGGTGGCGATTTTCTCTGTTGGGTATAGGAGAAAAATTCTAAGCACAATACCCCTCTCTACCCAGGCGTCTGAAATGGGTACCGGTCTTTGACTGGGGGAAAGCGTCATGGCGTCCTGGTGTTAGTTCTAAGGCATTTGAAAAACCAATGTAATAGGTGATATGTATCATGCTTCAATTGGAAATTAAGCATCCGTAGATGCCGATGTTGTTTATTTGAGTTCTTGCTCCCAAAGTTCATTGCGACTTTTTCTCTCACAGACATGCGTTGTAGCAACACTATGATCACTCAGAAAATCATCTTTTGTATCAAACGAATTACTTCTTCTTCTATATATTGCATGAACAAATTTAAACCATTCAGAGTGCTCAGAGTGAGCAAGATCTGGGAAATTTTCCTGCAATCCCAGTCATCTTCCATTTATTCAAAACAGAACTTACAACACTTGAAGGGACATTTAGAAATATTCTGGTTGCTCATTTTGGCAGAGAGCCCGCAAATAATATCTCTTACACTTTTTGATAACTTCTTGTACTCCGACGTCTTTTAGTGTTTTTGGACAAGGCGCTAAGGTACACTATTCCTAAAATCCTATGTTAACTTACATCACAGACAATTCAGGATTTTCCAAAAGTGTTTTCGGATTTAGCACTCAAAATTTGTAAAAATCACATGTTTGAAACTCGCTCTAAATAAATGGCGACTTTTTTTCAAGATGTATGGTATGGTTTGAATAATTCATAAATTTTAACATTTAAAGATGTATTATGTTTTTGATGCTCGTTGACGTGTATCAATGCATATTATTCGAACTTTGGGAGTTTCGCGGTTGAATTTCTTTAGAAACCACTATTAAATTTATTTTTTGAACTACTTAAGTACTTTTTCCATTTCACTATACATTGATTTTCTACCCTGAAATCTCACAATTCTGGTGCTAACTCAGATTTGATTGAGAAAACCCAATCCTAAGAAACTTCTATAAATTTTTTCTTGTGAGTTCTCGTCTTGGTTTTTCAGGCAATAAGCCACGGCCACACCAAATGTCGAGGAAATTTAAAGTACCATTCCAAATTTCGCTGATTTACTCTTCTCGCTTCTTTTAAATTGTGTTACTTCTACCTAGTCGCAATGATCAGGAACTCTCACCACTCGTAAACATGATTCATCAAATAATAAAATTACTTTTAGTCGTATTTTATAGTTATTTTTGACTAAAACTTTTTTAACCTTAGAAACGATAGGAAACAGAGAAGTGATCGAGTGGTTGAGTGTTCATTGCAATTGAACGATCCGATTTTGAAATAACATGCAGGGAATACCAGAATCGAGTAAGAAGAAACTGATGTATTTTTATTCGTTGCAGAGCAAAGACGAACGTTACAGAGGTGTACAAGAGACACCTGAGAGTGAATCGTCAGTGTTTAGGTTGTACGTTAAGTCTTCCACGATTACCTTAGAATTAGCAGAGTGGTGAACTTAGTCTAGCTATCTATGTTACTGAGAACTAAATGTTTTATTCGATGTATGAATGTAGGAAGCACAAACTTTTGTGTTGCATAACAATAATGTCATAATTGTGTTAAATTTTACTCAAATGTCTATTTTATTGTGTATTGCCTTCTTGAGTGAAGCTAATGAAAGAGGAACCACAGAAGAATATATGTTATCTTATCTCAGTGAATTTATATGACAAACGTCGTTATTTGCGCATCCTTCACGAGTGGTCCCATCACTCAAAAGAAATAACTGTGTTCACCTTTAATAAGTTCTGTTCAGGGGACTGTGCTGAACGACACTTCTGAAAATGACAATGAGTTGAAAATTTAGGCCTGTAGAAAATGGTCACGGCATTTTGTCCTCGTCAGCAACACAACATACCACGAATGAAATTCCAGTGCCAGATGTTGGTAACAAACCTTCTCGAGGCGGAAATTTCGTGTATTTCCTTGCAGTTATGAAGTGTATTGAAGTGTTGCTAGTAATTAATTGATGGCTTTTCTGGCGTTGTGAAACTGGACTGGTCGGATAGACGCGAAGTATTCTACAAGTTAATTTGAATGTGTGCAACAGCCCAACATCAGTTTCTCGTCAAGTCTAAACAAAACGCCCGGTTATGATAACAGAAGCAACATGTGATTGTGACAGTCATCATAGTCTTCTTAAGTATAGAAATTAAACTTTAGAGCACCAATGACGTCATGGAGCGAAGCCCTCTGTCATTGGCTGGAGTGCTGCCGCTCCTGCTGCTGCTGCAGCAGATGCAGCACTGCGAAGTACACGGGCAGGAAGCGCTGCATGGCATCGAAGCGGAAGGTGAGTTCGTTTAATTAACACATTGACAGCGACGGGTTAAACTGAAGTTCAATATTCATCTCAAATTTGAAGGCAGTTGTAGTGAGCAATTAGGAAAATAGCAAGCATTAACTGGATCATGTCTTAATTTAGCCTTGATTAAGTATTGATTAAAAATTGAGTTAGTGACTACTATTCGGTCAGCAGTATATTGGAAATTTTCTCTTTTTACATTGACAGCTCAAATCGCTACCGAAGCTTTAGGTTTGGTTTAGTCTGAAATGGTCTCAAATTTATATTGTTGGTCGGTCATGTCGCAGCTCAACTATTTCTCCTAAGAAAGTTTGCATTCAACGCTGTAGCAAAAAATGTGCATATGCTATCAGAACGGAATTGATGATGAATTGATATATTAGTATTAATTGTTGAATAAACCGACAATTATTATAGATAGTTCTCTATCCACCCAATAGTTCCGCAACTTACACATCACTCAAATATCTAACAGGACATTTTGAATGCCTTTTTAATATAGTCCATTTAAAATAATTAAATGACCTTCATTCCATGAATTTGACAATCGTTAAGCGACTTCAGCTTACAACGTATGGTGCCTGCTAGAGTTTGCAGAGACGACAATGTTCTTCAGTAATGAGACCTAGAAATAGTTTTGAATATTTATCGATAATGAATCATTGACTATTCAGCCGTAGTGACAACGGCACATTAATTTTTAGAATATTTATTTTCAAACGAGCAGTGAATAGCTAACCGCGGGACACTTAAAAAAAATCTTCCTAGGTTAACAATTTTTAAGTTTCCAATTTCAGAGGTATTTAACAGTCTTGAATAATTTGAAAAACTAAGCTTCAATGTTGCTGCAATCCTTCGGTAATCTCAAGGAAGTTTACCAAGTTCAGGTCTCTGAGCAACGCACAGCTTCTTCTGATGTCCGCCAATGGATCGCATTTCCGGAAATCTCCGTCGTACTGAAAGCGATCAGTTGATACTGCCGAGTAGCGCTTAAACGTGAGTGCCACACTCCATTTACCTTTCAGCTACTCAATACTTCCATAATCGGATGAAGTTTTTGATTCGCTGCGAGCGAAAGTATGCATTAGCTCGATGACTGAAAGTTGTGAGTTCACTGAATCGCGGCGTGCATTATTTGACGTGTTTTGGAAAACATGGGCATTTGTACTCGCATTTACCGGACCTAGGTTGTACATATGTGTCGGTAATATATATATTTACAATCATTGACGTATATATTTATATATGTATATATATCTAAACGGTAATCATGGACGGGTGTTGGCCGCGATGTAAATATGAAGGAACGTCATAGATTCGTGCAGTAGGAGCCTGAGATTGAATTTTCAGTGCTCAGGCTGCGCGTTTGTCTTCCACGGTTACCTCAAAATGGAAGTGTAGAAGTTACTCGAGTATTCTACGTAACAGAAATGGACATTTATCCCGTGGAAATGTGTAGAAGGCATAAAGTTTTGTTCATTAAAGTCGGCTCCACAACATAAAATGGAGTTCTTTTTCAAGTTAAACTAGAAAATTTGTGGACCCACTCACAGAAAATGAATTCCTGACACGCCAAACTATCCAATGGTAAAAAGTAAAATCTCTTTCAGAACGAGCATTAGACAAGGGTGAGGTTGAGCAATGACTTTTTTTGTGGTTCAAAGAACAAAATTGTTTCAGAGAAAAAATATTAAATTTAGAGCGTGTTAAAGTGTATACCGATGTTTGGTTAATGTGTAGTGTTTAGTAATAATCGAATTTACACTTTTCGGTGCCTAAACATGGTTACCTAAATTTAAATAAGTTTTCTTCAATGCACTTTCCGTCGGAAATGAGTATTTTACGAGTTATAGCGGTAAACTAGTTACCGCAACTCTAGTGTTCGAAGCGGAAAGTAATTCATCGAGTGCGTCGTATGGCAACACTGCAATGGATGCTCCCTTCCAAAGCGCTCGAATGATCGCGAGCGTTCCCGCCATCTAAGACGAAAGTTAACGTACTGCTACAACTAGTTATTTTTTGGTAATAATTTACATTGTGTTATTAACTAAAAGATCCTAGAAGTAAGTTCAGGCTCAGCGGGGCCGGCAAATAATAAATTACAAAGTACTCAAACGTACTTAAACAGCTCAATCGCGCTAAAAATAAAACCTACCTCTCTAACTATTAAAATACTCATTTGTCGCAAAAAGTGTATGGAAGAAAAGTACTTTATTTTGATGTTATTACCATGATTCAAGCAACAAAAATTCAAAAATAGATGAGTAGCTGTTCAATCGAGCGCATTCGTCATCAGAGGCAAAACTCAACCTACCACTATAACTCGTTAAATACTCATTAGCGACGGAAAGTGCATAGAAAAAACTTGTTTATTTTGATCTAATTAACTATGTTACGGCACCAAAAATTCAAAAATCGATTATTACTACACGCTACACATTTACCTGATGTTTTTGCAACGCCGTGTGCCGGCTCAGTTAAATCTGCATATTGCTGTTTAAACTCCTGCCTTATTTCAAAGTTCTAAATGAATGGTCAAATTCATTGGCAAGAAATGAGGTCAATATTTATTTTAATGCGTTCAACGATTTTTAAAATATTGTTCCTATAAATCGGCAATAGGACACATTTTAAGGCGTAGTACTAGAATAGTACTTTGCTCGCAAACGCGTGCTAGTTTTTTCGAGATATTCAACTTTGAAGTTATAGGAACGTCGTATATAAAAGTGAAGAAACGGACACGTATATTTGTTGTTACACGGCATTGACGTAACGATAGGTGAGGTTAGGTTAGCTAAATAAACTAACCTAAGTAAACCTAAAATAACTTAACTTTGCCATACCGAGACTGAAGTTTTTGCGCCTCAATACTGTGCGCTTTCCAACAATGCAGCAATGACGTTGCCGACTATGTAATGTTATTTTTACCTGAACGTTATTAATGTTATATCTAGA
>JACJUY010000770.1:109219-143711 GCA_014220935.1 Platorchestia sp. MABIK
AACGAAACGCAACGAAACGCAACGAAACGCTGCTTACGACCAACTTTAAATATCCCAGTAACTTTGTTTTTGCAATTGAATTACCTGTAATGACAAACTGTTAAATTGATCGGTTTAACTTTGGCCTGAAGGCAAAAGCGACAGCTAAATAGTTTATGACCGAAGCTGTCGTTAAATGAGTTATTACTATTATTATTATTATTATTATGCACCTTGCGCAAAGATTCCGCGTTCCCATATCTCCATACAAAATGATGCCGTCCTCCTTCCTCTCTTCGGATCGCCTTTGTGGCGGATAGGGAGGCTAAAACTAACGTCTAATCTAATCTCAGATAATTTCGTTTAAATTTATTGCTTCTCTGCTGGCGAAATTGAGAAAATGTTTTCTAGTCAGTTACTTCAAACCATCTAACGATCTCATGGACTTTAATCTGCCTGAATCAAATAAATTTATCTCACTTTAGTTCGCCACTCAAGACTACCTCACTTCATTTCGTAATTTTCCTGCGAACATGTACATAGAAAATCAATTGTTACATCTAAAGTTTTTTTTTTTTTAACTGCTCCTTGTAGACGCCTTGTAACAGTGTCGGTACGCTAACGAAGTTGAGGCTTCAGGGTTATTGGTTCAAGACCATTACGGTGAGCCTTCGATGTAATCGAAACTGGCGTTCTATTTTTTGCTCTATCAAATGACCAGTCATTCGTAGTCTATACATGCCTTTTTCAATTTGAATATTTGTCTTTGTTTCTCCTAATGCACTGGGAGTTTCGACATTGTAAAAATTGACCGAGTGTTCTGCCTAGCTAAATATTTTGCAGACATTTCTGATTTTTTACTTGGTGCAATGACTTTCTGCTCCAATAAAGGACAATTGTTGGCTTTCAACAGTTTCCTGCTTACGTGCAGGGCGTGTGCTGAAAAAGTGCTTGAAAATATACCACAGAAAACACACGAGAAAACGGGCGCAAAAAAGTTGCGATGGGAGTGAGCTATTTCAACGAACCTGAGAGATGTGCGAATAACGTCAAAAATATCATAAAAATCAACTTCAGTTCTGTGCATTATTTTTGGTTATATTTTATACATCATATCAATATTGCGTGTCCATTTAAAATGTACGAACTAGGCTTGAAAACATAGTTGATTCAAAAATGTTGGTTTGCCTTCAGAAATCTCAACAATTCATTCAAGCATTGTTTAGTCGAAAAACGCCAAAAAATGTTTTATTCCATTTTATAATTTACACTACTTTTTGAAGCCTCCCCAAAGCTAATGATGTTGGGACCTGCATGATCGCATACGTGCTAGGTAACTCTATGAGCTGAATCTCGTGGTAGAACAAGAGAAAAGCATCGTATCACACGGAACCCAGACTTTAATTTTGTTGGCCACAGCTTTTGAAAATCATGAACATCTGTACTTAGCTAATGTGCACGTAATAATTAGACGTGTACTCGTGCATATGTATATATACTGGTACCCGAATTTGTGCGTTTGTACGCAGTGTACTTTCATGCTACATCTTTACCTCTCTTATGCCCATAATAAACTATAGGACACCAGGTGTTGCAAATAACGCGGGAGTACAACATCCTTTCGTTTTTTATAGAATGAACTGTAATGATTATTTATCCATGGAACCATTTATTTATTTCTGCAAATAGGCAACCATAATGTCCTTTTACTTGGTCCTCATTACAATAACATTCCCGTTACTGACTTGACTGTGTTATTACAGATCTAATGATGTTAAAAATGTAGGACATTGAACAAAAAAGTTTTTTCTTTTGTTACGGACCATCTCTACGGACCATCTCTTTTCGGTGCAATGCAATCCTGTTTTTCTGCACCTACTACTTTATTTCTCAACCTTTGTCTTGTTTCATCACTGCTTTGTCAACTTAAGGCTTCTATGCGCCATGTGCATAGATTCCGCATTCCCTTAAGTCCATACAAAATGGTGCCTTCCTCTCTTTGGAATGCCTTTGTAGCGGTTATGGAGGTTTGAACTAACTTATGTATGATATTTATAAACACCCATCCCTTGTGTAACTAACGGATGTATTTGGACCAGCGGGGGGCGCTGTGGTGAGAGTGGAGGGAGTGGTGGGTGGAGACGTGGACGTGCCGTGCGAGGTCTTCCCTAACGACGCGAAGGACAAAGTGAACCTCATCCTGTGGTACAAGGACGGTAATGAAGTGCCCATCTACAGGTGAGTTGGTAGTGTTTGTTGTGGGTGTGGCTGCCCATTTTCTAGACCTTTGCTCGCTAGTGAAGATAGAAGATAGAATTTCATGCAGTGTACGATTAGTTCGATCAATTGTGTCACTAGCTCTGTTCAATCCGATTTACATTAAAATTTTTGTTTGATGTCCTTGTTTATTAAAAGGTTCAAGGTTCTCATTTAAATTCGTTGCTTGTAAGCATTCTGTCATCGACTATGTCAGAGTGGCATGTCTGCATTAAATGAAGGCCCTTCAGCCCGACCTACCTCAGATGCATCCTTGTTGAAAATAATGACCAGGAAAAATATTATACTTACTAGATGCCCTTACAATATAATCCACTTGTTCTCTTCACAAAACTCACTCCGACTATTTAATTATTAGAAAGTTTTGGCTTAATTTTTTTAAAAAGTTAACGCGAACAGCATCGCTAAGTTCGGAAACTGAGCTAAAGTAAAGTTTCATGAAGATTTTAACGAGAACTCCGCTTGAGGTTCTCGATCAATTTTCTTTTTGGACGGCTCCTCTCTAATTGTAATTGAATTCCAGTGTCAGTTGAAAAACTTTTTTAGCCCGCTAGAAGTTGGACCTCAGAAGAGAAAGTTTAAAATAGGTCAAATCACATGTTTTGCTGGTCTCACGTAGACCCCCAAGCGCCTTCCGTCTCATCCGTCGTAGTTCTGCTTCACAAGTCTATTGTACTCCAAACGGGGCAACTTTCTTTCCCCCTGCGCACGACAATGTCTTCGTCAGTCACTTGTTTTGGGCGCAGCTCTCCTTCCTCTTGCGAATGCTAAGCTTCTCAATGTGACTTGGAGGATGTAATACGAAGTCCGCCTTATTATTGCGTCGCCATACGGGGCTGTTAGTGAAATGAAGGCCCCTCATCAGCTGTCAAAACTGGGTCCCGACCGCATCCTCGCCTCAAAATAACCTCCCTGCCTCAGACAAAAGACTAGATTCGTTTTTGATGAGATCTCACGTCTCTCCTCTCCAGAATTTCTCGATGTCAGAAGCCAGAAAATGAAGGTTTTTTGTATGTGTGTATGGATGTTTCGGTGCTTTTTGTGTTGTTCTTGAGATTATATTATAACTACTTTACGGTGATGAAAGCTTTCGTGCAATGCGATTATTTTTTCTTGCAATTAACTTGAGCATTCATGCAGCTGAACAAACAAAGTCGGCTCTCAGTTTGGGGCAATTTTACACATGCTGATTCCACAGATGTTTTCATTTTTCTGTTATTTCACTGGAGAAGCTCCCGACACAGTCATTTGCAAGTCTATTGCTTTCCTTAATTACGTGGAGGTTTTTCGCCCCTCAGCAACTGCAGATTGTTGGGCGTGTGCTTACTTAGGACGGATGCCGCCAGGCTTACCTGCATTTTACCGAGCTCCAAACGTGTTCATTGCGTCAAAGTCATGCAGTTGGAGAGCAAGAGCAGGGCAGCAGCTTCGTAATTTCATGCTATTTTGTTTTAATTCTGGATTCTGCTCCTGCGCTTTGACAACCCGATTCTATCGGGGAAAAATAGGTTTTCCTTTGCACCTCTGCTGGAATTAAGAGGCAATTTCTACACTTCTTCTTCGGAAGAAACTTATTAGAACTTGTTGATGCTCGTAGAAATTTTTCAACCATAAGGGAAAATGAATTCATACATTGCTTCTCGGAAATCACGTGACTGAAATTCGAAATTAGGCGTCTGTGGAAAATGTTCCAGGTGCATAGCCTTTGCTTGTGAAATAAACAGAAAAAACTTGAATCGAACTTGTTCGTTTTAAGTACAATGAAAACCAATTTCCCAATGTGATTTTCACACAGCGGTTCAAATTGTTGCTCTCATTAATCGACAAGTCGATATTTTTTTTACCTTGAGAACAACAACAACGTTTTCGCAGAATAAAATAAGCTGTTGATGAAATCAATAGTCGTTATGTTTGGCTTCACCTGAAATCACGCTGATTTTATTTTTTTAGCTCGTACTTCTTTCAGCAGCTGAAAATTCAACATTTTCCTGAGCTATTATGCTAAAATAAATTAAATCGAAGTGCTTCGTTGTCTTGGTCTGATAAGCAAAGCATTTTCATTTTATCCTCTTTTATCAACTTATTATGATGACAATTTAAATTTTCGCTCAACGTTGTTTGCGCTTGTCAGTGTTGTAATAAATATTTCGGGATCATTGTTTGCACAGTTGAGTGCACTCGGCTTACAGGCGTTCAGGAGCACGCCTTTCATGCGTCATAATCCGATGAAACCGAAAAAAATGCACGCATGGCTCTTATTTTTTTAGCAAATTGTCACCAGGGCTTCGTTTCTCGCCTCTGCTCCACTAATTAACGCTTTGATTGCGACTACTAATAAATATTAAGTTCAACGCCAAACTCAAATTTAGAGTCAATTGTAGTAAACTATTTTGAAAATAACAAACATGAACTGGATCGTGCTTTCGTTGAGCTTTGATTAAGTATTTATGAAAATTGAATGATCGACTTCTGGTAGGTCAGCAGCATTATGAAAATAACCTCCGTGTACCACCGGTGGCTCACGTCGCAGTCAAAGTGTTAAGGCAGTTTCGTGAGTGAAGCTTCAACTAGCGTGGCAACTGAAAAAATTATCCTCAGCTCAACTGTCGAGCGCAGAAGCAGCGATACTTTGGTCTAGCTCGTTGACTGCGATGGGTTAAACTGAAGTTCAATATTCAACTCAAATTTAAAGGCAAAAGTTGTTAGTCCTTTTTTTAAATTTAAAACATTAACTTGGTCCATTAAATACTGTCAATTTTAAAAGAGTGTTCAAATATTTTGAACGATTCATCGATGGGTCGTTTCACTGCAGGAAAAATTTAGTACGACCCATCGATGGAAAGTAACTAGTGAATAACTTCCCCGATCCACCTATAACCTCAACAAATTTTGAGCTCAGTCTTAAGATGCAGATAATACTAGCGTGCTTGATACGGACTCATCGTTTGATATACGAGTAAGTAATTAAATCAACTTTTAGTGTTTCACGATTATTTTGAAATGCACGATATGATATTTTAATTCGTATCTAATCTTAACCCAAAATCGATTTGTAAGAATGTAAAGCTATTAAATTTGAAATATTTTTTGTGAAATCATAATCCGGGAACAATTTTCGTGGAGCATTTGTAACTTCTCCATAATACAAATATGTTTGTATTCAACTGTGTATTTTGATAGTAATTGCTGTAGATTTTACAAAGTTATACTTGCAGGTGTATGGAAGATTTATTCGTTTATTTCATGGTCACTTATGTGAAAATTGATATATTTACCTGAGATTACCCTCTGAAGGGGACACAACTGTTGTATCTGTGGGAATTAGTGCTCCCAGGGGGGTGAATGGGAGGTCCTAAGCTAAGAATTAGGTAGGCCTTCTTTTTGTTGAAATAAAATGTTTTTAGTTTTGTTAAGGACCATCTTTTTTCGGTTCACTGCTGTCCTGTTTTTCAGCACCTCGGACTATCTTCTTCAATTTTTACCCAATATATATTAAGGTTATATTCATAACCTTTTTTCTTATCTAACTGTTTTTATGGGCACGAGACACGAGACCCTTTGCGGGAACACACCTTGTACATAGTTTCTACGTTCCATTAACTCCATACTAAATGGTGCCTTCTTCCTTCCTCTCTTTGAACATCTTCGTTGTGGTTGGGGGGGCAAAACTAATTTGTTATGAAACACTACAATTGAGCTCAAGATGCGCTCGCATTTCAAGCTTGAGTGAAAAATAATTTAATAATAATAATAATAATTTAGGGTTAGTGTTCGCTCATTTACACCGAAAACCATAAAATAGTTCACTCCAATATGGGCTTGTGTCCGTTCCTCGATTTCCCTTTTTCTTAAGCCAAGTAGAAAATTTTCAATTGCATTTCGTGTAAAGTTTTCAAGAAGTTCCAATGCTAAAAGAATAAAATGCTTTGTCACTCAATTGCATGCCGCATCTTTGAGGCACGTTGAATCGCAGAATACTGAGTTGTACTAACGGAAATTTCTGTGCTCCCGCCAGCTACGACACGCGGCGGGCGATGTTCCCGACGGAGAAGCATCACCTCAACGACGGGGGCCTGCGGGGCCGAGTCGAGTTCACGCCGTCCTTCCGACCGCCGCGGCCGCACTCCCTCAAGATCAAAGGGTGCGTATATCTGCACTTGGCTAATGTGAACAAAAGTTAAATCCTAATATGGAGTATATAATAAGCCAATTGGACGAGAAATAAGTCGTTTATTTGGTTTGGTAGCTACATTGAATAATGTGAACAAAAGTTTACTGTTGGTATGGCTTATGGAATAAGTTGATCAGACAAGAAATTAGGTGTCTATTGGCTTAAAAGCTCAAGTTTTTCACTCAGTTAATCAATCAGCGTTACTAGCTGAAACTGAAGTTTAGATTATCTGTAAATACTGTACAAGCATCAGTTTACTACGTTAAGAGCTGGCGAGGTATAGACTTGTCCTTCCTTGCGCTACAACGATGGGACGAAATCATAACGTTTCGCAATGACAAAAAGGAGCTAATGCATTTGGTTGGGCTAAGAGACAACCAGTGAAGGAGGTAACGAAATTACATCTTTTTTCATGCGTAACTGATTTTCCAGTGTACCAACAATGGAAGCAATCCGATACATGTGGCAATTTAAGGTAATATTGTGGTCGAAAAATCATTCTAACCGATATGGACAGCCATCGGATGTCCCGAATTGTTGACCAGAATCACTCTGTATCAAGGATGGAACTACTAAGAAACGTAAGAGATAGACTTTCGTTAGCTGTTCTGACAATGAATGAATATAAGGAGCAGGAAAGCGCCTTAAAGAGATGATGTTAACTCCTGCTCACAAGACAACTCGATCAACACTTTGATTGCGGCGGGTAAAACTGAAGTTTCATATTCAACTCAAATTGGAATCGATTGTAGTAAGTAATGTTGAAAATAGCAAACATAAACTGGATCGTGCCTTCATTTAATTTTCATTGAGTATTTATGAAAACGGAGTTCGTGACTACTGGTCGATCAGTAGCATTAAGAAAATTCCCTCCGTGTACCACCGGTGACACACGTCACTGCCAAAGTATTAAACTCGAAAGCGCACGCACTTCGGACAGTAGAAGAGTGTCATGCGGTCCGATGAATCGCGATTCTGTCTCCATAGCAAGTAACTCAGTCTTTGTCATCCAAGACCTCATGAAGCCCTCAACGAGCCCAGCGTACGAGGGGTGATACCAGCAAGGGAAAGATCTGTCATAATTTGGGGCTGTTTCAATTACACTGAAGTGGGTTCTCTACTTGAGGCAAACTGAACCAGCATTGCTACGCTGAGCCGCTAGATATTCCAAGGAGAAAATGTGAGGTCCCGAGCCGAGAGTTAGCCAGGCCTTCCATTGGACGAAATAGAATAGTTTTTCTTTGCTACGGATCATCTTTTTTGCTTCATTGTTGCCCTGTTTTTCAGCACATACTTCTATCTTCTTCAACTTATATCTTGTTTCATAAATTTCTTTCTCAACTTACTGTTTCTATGCGAAGGAGGTCTCGAATGGAAACAAACCTTGTGCAAAGATTCTGCGTTCCCTTTACATCATACTAAATGGTGCCCTTCTTGTTCTCTTTGGAACACCTTCCTTGTGGTTGAGGACGCGAAAACTTATCTTATTCACTCTGAGCTGCTAGAAAATTAGGTTTTGCCATTTAGACAATGTGTTTATGAAGAAATGCAGGTAGCTTTGTCTATCTTTCAGCATGACTATATAGTGCTGGGCGCATCGGGCTTGAACTATCTTCAATTGGCATGCCAGCGGCTCAGAATATTTCAGGCAATTACATTGACTAGGATTGACTTGAGTCCCCAGGTATGAACCAAATAAAAAAATTTATTCGCCCACCTAGAACGACAAGTTAGACTTCGAGAACATCGTCCACGTACTGTGGCCACAACACGAGATCATTTGACGCCAGAATGGTAAAAGCCGACCAAATTTACTTTGGGACATTTGTCGACTCAATGCCATGAAGAAGTGCTGCCATTAAATGGGTTTATATGTGGCTCTACACCATACTAGTGGATGAGGACTAACTTTTTTTACCCACGAACTCTTTTGTATAATGATTGTCGAGTTTTCAGGCAACATTTCAGAGGTAGTTTAACAGATGAAGTTAGTCAATTTTAGTTTGCCCGATGTTAATGCTGTTTATTACGTTAAAGTTGATGAACGGAGTTTTCACGGAAATTTTATTTCTTTTTATAAAAATTATAAACTTGATAGCTCTCCCATTTTTTTTTTATGAAGAGAGCCAGTCCAATGCGTTCAAATTAGTGAACTTGGGACAAACAAAATGTTGACACACCTACAAGTTTCAAATAGCTGAACGCATTTCAACCTTTTACCCGGCAAAGAGTAGTTAGCTCGTCTTAACCTTCTGAGCCATTTGTCCCCAGTCCAACGAATGAATTTGTTCCAAATACAATGCATCAAAAACCGCCACAAGCCAATACACACGTCAATTCAAAGCCCTTCGCAGCTACCTACCAGTTTAGTTTCAAAAATACTGTGAAAAAAGCACCACAAAATCCGTCTGAAAAAATATTTCCTGCCTGAAAAGTCGCCAGGTAATTAAGTTGAGGTATCGATCATCCACGCTTCGGAGAAGACAAAGCTAGTTTGAAAAAAATTCTTTATAATTTCGTATTAATATCTCTAGTCCAAAAGAATTTCATATCCAAACAGCCATCAACAATAACGAACGAGTTAAATAATAAATTACAGGTCTTTTTATTACGTGTTATTTAGAATTAGTTAAACAGCTAGCTCAGCGGATTTCTTATATTGTAGTCATTAGGGTTTCTTCTCATTGCACTAAATTGTAACAGAATTTTTATTTATTTTACCATCCACGTTTAAGTTGAAGAATAAGATTATCTTCATACAGTACGTAACATCAATACCAGGTGTGCGACCAAACACACCACACAAAAATGTCATATTTCCAACTACTCACTTATTCTCATCAGCAAGTCTATAAAACTGCTAGTCTGCTGAAACCTAGTGGCATCGCCTGTTAGAAGCAAAGTTTTCTTTATCATCAGAAAAATTATTAAAAATTTTTGATCAACATTAAAACGCAAGGAGGTGCGTCAGTTCTGCCATGCCATTACCATTATCATTGAATGAGAGGGGAGCGCAGGCTTGTCCAAATGAGAACCCTCGCACTCTAGCAAAAGGATCGTTCTGGCGCCTGGTTCTCTTTTATATTTTACTGAAACTCTAACCCCGTACAGCGTCATAACTACAATGAGCCTGTTCTAAATGAAATTCCTTTGTGTTTTTGCACTATCAAATTCATTGAATTAGTTCGATCTGGGTTTTAAATATTCATTGCAAATTCTGTAAAATCCAAGCAATTCAATCTCGTTCTGAACTTTTGGATCACAGGAGGCACGAATATTATATTTTTCCAACGTTTCATCGAGAGTTTCATTGATATTTAGAGCAGCCGCTAAGGTTAATTTTCTTAATTGGAAACCATTTTAATTTGCACTCGGCTGCTCGTTCCATTCTGACGCCAGCCGAACGCAGGCAGTACATGTGAACGAAGGCTCGACGTGTGAGAACACAACAGCTAGCACAGCTGCTAGTGCCAGACCAGATTATTTTCCGCTCCGTTCTCGACATGTAAAATGTGCAGTAGTCAATCAAAACACGGTAGGAAAGTTCGCAAATGTTAAGATCACATTACAAATGATAAGTTTTGACTGGGTGAAAAAGCCGTTTCTTAACGTGCAAATGTAGCTTGCACTACCATATTCTCTTTTTAAAATTGAGACATCATTGATGTGTTTATACTAAAAGCGAACCAAGAATCCGATTTCAGAATGTTTATTTTTGTTTTATCGGCTGAAAAATTATTTTTAATTCTCAGCACTTCAATTTTAGGGTTATTATTTTCGCATTTTTTGTGTGTTATGGTTGAGATTCTGCTTTCTGCACGGTAGCAATTGTACCGCTGTACTAGACCAAGAGTCTGCGGGCATTGACCCAAGGTTTGGTTGTGACTGATTGCTGCCGAGCTTGATCAGCTTCACAAAATGGTATGACTGACCGTCTGCTGCACGTGAGAACACGAAGGCTGCAAGACTTCTGTGTAGACGATGACCCTTTTGGTGCCACAGGCAGAGCCTATTATTTATTTCCTTTATTAGGAAATTAGTTAGGAAAGTGTCGTTGGAAATGAATTTATCAATAATCATTCATCATTTAGCTCCGCTAACAAATTTTCCTCTTTTGACTAATTGTATTTAAAAGTTAAAAATGTAACAGTTTAATCCGTAAGCTCATTTTGCTGCAAATATTTTTTCACAACCTATTTGTACAGTTATGATAACGCAGTACATGTTACAGAATTGAAACAGAATGCTAACTTAAACATTTTCTAAGTAAGCGAATCGAACGCTCTAGATCACTTTCAAACATTTTTTCTGTTAATTTCTGAATTGAGAAAATTTTTGAGTATGCACTAGATTCCTCAAACTTGCTCAAAAATTTAAAGGCTCGCGAGGTCAATTCACAAATCGAATAAAAAATAGTTTCTACTTCGTGTAAATTCTCATATACACATTACCATTAACTGAATAAGCAATTCAGAAAATTTAAGATTCGTGAGTCGTAGTCATTGAAAGTTTTTCATCGAAAAACAAAACTGGGGAAAACTTGAGTTTCTCAGGCTTGAACATCATTCTATAGCGCCGGTGATTTAACATTTTCACTACCGTTTCATCGTTGTCGTTTTTCTCTGCATATCATTTTCATGTGACCTATTACCCAAAGAGATTGACTCTAGTGTAGTCTTTTCATTTGTCTTTATGTCGTTCCTTTCTTAAGTCTGAGATAATTTTATCAAAGGTTCAACAGGCAATGCTAGCAAAACTTATTGCGCTTCGTACCAACTGTAATTACTTTATAGAAAAAAATTTTCTTATTACATTCAAACAGGGTACAAAATAATTCGATTCAGCAATAAATCAGAAATTTAATAATCATCACGAATGCAGGGATCTTTACATAGCCACTCCTCGTTTGATCAGAAAAGTAGGTTTCCAGCAACAACGTGCATTCAGGATGCTGCATGTGTGTGCGAGATGCGTGGTTAGTAACTCCCGGCCTTACCTCGAGTGCGAGTCTGCCCCCGACCTCTAGAAAGACCTCCTGAGCTACGCCTGACAGCAAAGGTGTCTGCTATTCTATTGTCCGCAGACACCAATGTCAATAAATCAATAATCTGATACGCTGCTCGAGAATCTGTGGCCATCGCACTCGAATGCAGCTGTACGAACTTGTTCAGAGCCTGAACACGGCCGGTGAGTGATTCAAAATCTCACTTGAAATTGCAGTACTCATTTTCTTTCATACTGTTTATCATGGCGAGGAAAAATCGAAGCTCGTTCTGGAAAAATTATCATCTTGAGCAAATGTTACTTTCGCATTGGTATAGTATTACTTTAATTTAGAGTCCTTCACGTAAAGGTTAGCTTAGAACATGAAAAAATTAATATTCAGTACCCAGTACGAGAGAGCATCTATGCCAACGAAAAAAACCTACAAGTGCATAGCACTGAAAAGAAAATAATCTGCAGTGTATGATTTTCGAATTACTTATGCTCGCTCAACTAAAGATTACGCAATATAATTTCACATTTCTCGTAATACAAACCGCATTCTAGATGATGCCAACAGAAAACGCGTAGCTCGCAGCTCAAACAAACATTTACTGCCGAGGTATAGCCTTTAATTTGCGGCAAGTTGGAGCAGCTCTCAAGTGCATTATGGAGGCGAGTGGACTTCCGGTAACTTGAATGCTGCACGAGCACCAGTGCGTCATGAGAACGCCTACGAGGGGCGAGGGGTAAATCAAAAGGAAGAAGTAAAATCTCCAGAGACGGCTACTTATTAGCTTCTGCGAGTTGGCTCGTTTGTCTTTATTAGTACATCAGCGCTACTTCTTGGTCGGCAGCTTAATATTCTTAGAGTGTCTGTTGTCTCTCCGTATCATGCGACATCGTCCCATGCAAAACTCAACATATGCGAACAAAGATTAATCCCAGTTATTAGAACTAATATGATGCTTGATTCAAGAAACGAATAACTGGAAATAATTGGGACTAATTGGTATTCGTGTGGGTTGAGGTTCACATAAGATGATGTTGATTAAATTGAAGTTCCTCTATATAAATAACTTTTCTGGGGTGTACATTTCACTTCAGTATATCTGTGAGTAATGTTATACAATAGTTACATCTGTATAATTTCTCTAAAGCATTTCGCCATCACTTCTTCGTATATAGTTTGTCTTCACTAGTACATCATCGTTATATCTGCATTGGTAAATCGGCGTTCCTCATATATTCTCATACGATTGGTACTTGTTTACGAATTTATTCCCTAGCGTTGCTTCTCTAATCCCCTGGACTGACAGTGTGAAGGATCTGGAGTGACAGAGCAGTGAGCAACACTTAAATGTTAACTGCTTCCATTCTCTAATTAGATCCGCACGACAAACTTGCCTAAGCCAGTTTAAATACTGTTCCAGTTCACGAATCCTTGTTGTTTACGTTTTCAATTTTCAACTTTATGCAGTAAAAGTTTGTGACTCAAAGATATGACTGTCTTTCAAGGCAGAGGATATCGTTACGCAACAAAATGTGTTCGCCTTGTGTGAAAGTTTCAGGGAAGTTTTCGTGTTTAAATTGAGTGCAATTCGAACATTTTTAATAGATGTGGAGAATTAGCGCTCCCAGGGGGACTATGTGAGAGCCCGAGCTATGGGTTAGGTAGGCTTCCTTTTTGTTGAAATAAAATAGGTTTTTGTTCTGTTACGGACCATCTTTTTTCGGTTCACTGCTGTCCTGTTTTTCAGCTCCTGCTACTTTCTTCTTCAACTTCTTCTCGTTTCATGAACTTCTTTCTTTGCTTACTGTTGCTGTGCACCTTGTGCATAGATTCCGCTTTCCCTTAACTCCATACTAAATGGTGCCTTCCTCCTTCCTCTCTTAGAACATCTTTATCGTGGTTAAGTGAGGCTAAATCTTTCTTGTATAATAATTGTAATAATTTAAAAGATGTGGATTAGGTATTCGTTATTTCGTTCATGTAAGTTGTGCATGTTTGCTCTTTTAACTTCAATGTATATTTGATCAACTTTCAGCTCCCCTCAACTTCTGTTATCTGATACACAGCGTTTTTGTAGTGGAGTTATTTACATTGACCTAGGCTTTGAACGCTCCGAAGTAACGTCCTAGTTTACGACGGTTTTTGTACTCTTTTGATAGCGTTGAAAATTTATCTTTACTCTGTAGTTTTTATTTCAGGAATGCATTTAAAAATGATTTTAGGCTTGTGAAAAAGATTTCAGATTTTTTCATACGTTTCACAGCTCGTCATGTACCTCTGAGGAAGTTAATTTGTGTGTGGTTACAATTCATCATTAGTTTTAGAACTTTTATGAAGTGAGCAAATCCATACACATTCGCTTGTTTCTATTCGTGTACACAGGCTTCTCCCTCGCTTCTTTTTATTTATCATTTAGAGTACTGAGAAGGCAGCATCAAAGTTTCATACGAGCTACTAAAAGGCTGAAACAACTTCCTCAGTAATGCAATTAGAATTTTAGTTGAGAATGCGTGTTATGAAAGGGATCTCGCATTATATCTGCGAGAGATGCATCAGAGCACTTTGCAGGATATTTGAGTGGGAACAAAACAGATTAGTAGCGCCCTCACGGAACCAGAAGACGAAATGTCCAAGCTCAGCCTCTCTCTCGACTTTCCTTCGTTGGCTCCCAAGTCAAGATTAATGAAACAGTTCCGTTCTCTTCAGTTCAGCAGATTGTTTCTCTCCACTTAGTGTTCAGCGTAAAGGGCAAAATATATCAAAACTTTTGCGTATGTTGGTCTTGCTGTCTGCGACAATGTGAGTCGTGGGTAGATTGTTCTTCGTGGTCAACTAAAATAAATGTTGAAGTAATTACGAGCGTGGCAGATTTGATCACATGAAAGTTTTCTGCTCACATCTTAGTCAAGGTAATCCTTTGAATCTTATATTCTACACAAGACCCATTACATGCATTGTATTAACTTTTCTGGTAACATAATATCTGCGTTTAATTTTGATGAGAAAGTAGCATCCGATCAATCAAAGATACTTGGCTTAAAAGTGTCTATAAGGCGTTATGCTTTCGTTCGTAGGCGTTTCGTAAATTTGTAGTTACTCTGAACTGTTTGATAGACAATCGTGCTCGTTCGTTCTCATTCGCAATGCAAACCGTGGTAAACAGCTAATTGTTTGGATGTTGTGAAGCAAGACCTTTCTTTTAAGCGAATCAAGTCTCTTCGATTGCGATCAGTACTCAAAAGAATTGAAATAGAACAGAGAACAGATGGGAATAACATAGAATAAATATAATAGAAAACAATTAAAGGGAATAGAATGGAAGTGATAAAATGAAATATAAGGGAACGGGATTAAATGAAATGGGATGGAATGGAATGAAATATGATAGAATGGAATTTCATGGAACAGAATATGGTAATAAAATTGATTCGATAATATGGTTCATTCTCGGCTATGTCCGAGATGGTGCATATCCACACCATCATCCGCATCATTCCCTAAAGAAATCATGTGTACTTTAGCAGTAGTATTTTATCCCTTTTCAATATTCGCTCTGTCTAAATGAAATAGATTGATTTCTGGAAAATCAATCGCTTTATCTATTAACATATTACGGCGAGGAAGTAAACTTTCACAACTTTATGGCGTGTTATACCACAATTCAAAAGTTTTTTCTTTGAGAAGCGCAGGTTTTCAATACTTGCACGCAGGCAAACTGTGAGTTGTGCATGCTCGATGATGAATAGTTCTGTAGTCAAAGAACGTGTCCGATCAAGTGCATAAATCTATAGGGTATATCCTAATTCTTTTCTGACCCTTGAGCCCCTTTTCATTTTTCCATATATGAGATTAACTATTCTCGTTCCTGTTGGCAACGCGCAGACTGCAGCCCGGAGACGCCGGCCGCTATACTTGTCGGGTGGACTTCTTGAACGCGCAGTCGACGACGCGGTCCGCGGAGCTGACTGCCATCACGCCTGTCGAGTCCGTGGTCATCTCCGACATGCTCGGCCACCCCGTGCCGCCCAAGACGGCGCCCATACCCGAGGGAGGCACGCTCAACCTCACCTGCATCGCTAAAGGAGGTGAGGGCGTCTGTGGTGACTACTGTTGAGTGTGTGTCGCAGGGAAGTTTTAATGAAGGTCAGGTGATGGCGCATTTAATTAAGGTCAGGTGATGGTGCATTTAATTAGGGTCAGGTGATGGTGCATGTGATGGTTTCCCGAGTGTGTACGGAACTTCTAAGGTAAATGATGGTGTATTTGGTGCCTATTCTATGATGTGTAGAGGTGTACTTTTAAGGTCGGTGATGGTGTGATCGATGCTAAGCTGAGATTGTATGAACGTAAACTTTGAAGGTCAAATTGAACAACATCTCTTCTTAGGAGTAAAAAGAATTGAAATACGTATTAACAGTTATGGTGAATGAGGTGTATATCTTGTGAGTAGACATTTCATTTACATGTTTATATACCAGATGAGGGTAGCCGATTGAGGGTAGTTCGACGTAAGTTTCTTCAGCTTAATTATAACTGAAAATAAACACACAGATGGTATGAAGCGCAGATGTACGTGCGTAGCTTATGTCCGCGCTGTAGACATTCTACAATATATTCCTGAGAAAAATCCTACGATCTAATGACAGTTTGTCGCTTGTTTAGTTAGTCTGCCTGTCTCTACTCCTTCGTAAGGTGATAGTTGAGCGCTATTTGATAGCTGATCCTTTTAAGGAAATTGCAATTCATCACAATTTATCCCCGTCATTTTCTAGAAGTACATACAAAGAATCAAAGGATTAAAAGATAAGCATTTGAAATATTTGTCTGAGAACTACTGTCGTTAATAAATTAAAACTCAATTTTGAAATAAAAACGCCACCATTTATGAGGGTAATGATACCCAAGGATTTTTTGAAATACAATAAAAAATTGCCCATTTACGCTAAAAATACAGCAACAAAGCAATTAGCTATCCAGACATGTCCCGAGCGTACTTTAGACACCGCATTCAACTAGCAGTGCGCTGGAAATTCAACAAAGTTATTTAACTCCTATTAAATTTTTTTTCAAGATCCTAAGTTTTTAAACTATTTTTGATGTCATTTTTTCCTTTTTTTAATTTAGTCTGAAACAATTTTTGTTTTTTTTGTTTTTCTAATATCACCAGCTAAAAAATTAAATACTATTTCATCTTTAATTAGGAGGCGTTTCAAGTACACCACAAACTCTAACTCCCGTGACTAGTCATGACTCGAGTTGTAATGGTAAATGCTCAGCTAAAAAATCATTTTCTGAACGAGCTTGTAAAATTCATAAGTAAGAGCCCAAACGTCCAATACTCCAATGAAAGAGTAGGTAGAGTTTGAAGCTCCAATTGAGTTCGTCTGAGACCCTCTTTTACTATGTTAAGGACTTGATGCTCCTCGGGAACGAAAATATCTGCCTAGCTTATTATCACGCTAACTTGAAACTGTCAGTCACAGTTAGCAAAGTAGGAGAACTTTGTGCCAATCAGAAGTATTCTGAGCTTCATTCAAAAGATTCAACAAACGAGACTGACAATTTTATATCTTTTCTCAGCTGTTAACTGGGTTCTTGGCTTATTTTTTCTCATCGCTCTTAAGAGGCTTAAGTTTTTTCAAATATGTATTCCCCTGCTCACGCGCGCTTTTTCTGTTACTCATTTCCTTCTTCATAACTTTCGGCTATAGATTTAATTCCAACTGTGAAAGTTCTTTCCAGCTTTGTGATGCACCTCAGTTTCTACTAATCTATGCTTTAATAAAAATTACGTCAGTCTTTTATCACACTTGAGAAAATTATAAAAGTGTACCCATTGAACACAAATGCGGGTTTAGAGTCACAGAACATTTATTTACTAATATATGGTCTGTGTTAAGAGTTATCTCAGCGTCAGTACACGGGTGCCCTAGGATCTGAGATACAATTCTTATGTTCACATGCAGTTTCCACGATTAAATTACACCTGTAGCTTGAAAGTGATACCCTCATTATTGCCTGCGCGGAATTTGATATCGAACGCTTCACTTGTTATTCCACTGGCCATATCAAAAATTTGTCGGCTCTGTTAAAATAAAGACAAAATTCCTAGTTAATAATTTTACGTCTCAAGTTCGGAGGTCGATGTTAGCTTCAACAACCTTGTGCAGCAGCATAATGAGATCTCACGGTTATTTAAACGTCAAGGCGACCAAGTAAACACGTCTTTACATTTAAATTTTTCTAATGGTTCCAGTAATTTTTCAAACGGCAACGCTCGCATCCACGGGTCTCATGTAGTGCAATATTGGGTTGGAGCTCTCGAGAGATAATTTTTTCATATGGAATTTCCTTCACAGTCTTCTGATTTTAACCCCATCTAAAATTAATGGGGCCAAGTGGAGAGGGAGGTGCGAGCCTAATCGCCTCTGTCTTATTCTTTAAAAGATCTTTCTAAATGTTAGCTCGTACTTTGAAAAATTATTTCGATAATGTGAAAAATCTTGGAAAATCCGAGACTAATAAAATGAGAGCTGTAATCAATATAAAAAGTGGTCCAATACACTATTAGATTTAATTACTTTGGTGAAATTCATATTTCTCAAGGGTGTAACGAACGTTTTAGCGAATATAATAATGTTACGTTGGGTTTTCAACTACGGTTCCCGCGCTCTAGGCGCTGGAGGACTCAGCGCTGCAGAGATGGTTTGCATCAAATGTCCTGTGAGTGTAGGACAAGAACACGACTGCAGCTTCAAAGCTATTCCGAGTGTGTGGGAAATCCGCTATAGATTAGAATTGAACTTTCAGTCATAAACTGTAGTTGATCGATTTACTCAATTAAAAATTTTAATCAAATTTTCAATTAAATATTCGGAATATTTGTAATGTTGGGTAGGGACTCGCATCTGTCACCACCCCTTTCCCCCCCAAATTAATACTCTACTCAAGTTTTACCTAATTCTAAGTTATAATTTGGGAGAATTGAGCGTTAATGCAAGGACCCAAACACGTCAGTCACACACTTGCTTTCAAGGTATTCAGGGCTCAAAGGAAAACCCAGGACGTAGATTATTAAAAACACTAGTGTATACGGCCAGTCAAAAATGACGGAATTTGATTTTTCCCTTAAATCAATTTTTCAGATGTGGATAACAAACAAATATATCCATCCACATAGTCCCTGCGATTAAAATATTTTTGTAATTGTGCACTGGTGAAACTCTTATCACAGATACGGTCATTAAGCATCCTTTATAGAGCGTCACCGAGAGACGGAAGAAGCGGACCCCAAACAAAGATCTAAATACATAAACACACCAAGAGTATTATTAGGCAAGAAGATGGCTGGAATAAAAACACGCCCCATAGCGTGCTTGGAATGTGTGCTTATTTACACAAAAGTCCTGGCGCTGCAGCAGTCACTAAATATAACATCAGAGGGAATGTCCTCACTTCCCAAGTCTGAGTGAGATGCCGCTGACTCAGCGGTCTCACTCTCGTAGTTTCAGCTCCTTTTTTGAGGCGTGATTTGGTCTCCGCCACTTCAGAGATTTTGAAAGACTTGAAGTTGGCAGGGATTGTTTGCTGGAGTCTATACAATGCTTTCACTTGAAGCTACAGTAAATTTACCCTCAATTTTGTTCACGTGTGCAGTAAGTTTATGGTCGTGCTTAATGGGAAACTGACACTGTTTGCGCAGTTACAATTTTTTAATCGTATCATGCTTAATTTGTCATCACACAAGAAAAAACGTGTACTTTCATGAAAAAACTTGCACCGCTTAACTCTGAGTTTCCCGATTTTGTAGCGAGATAATTTGACCGCCTATTTTACGTGTGGATTTGAAATAAAGTGTAATCGTTTATCTAATTATGTCGTGCCATTTCTCACGCTGACATTTTCCCGACAGGCTCCTGACGCTCGAAATTAATATTACATTTTTCTCCGCTCGTCTGAGGGGCGACCTCCTAATTCAATTTTATCCCAGGATGTTTAGCAACACTCAAACGATTTTCGATGCCATCATTTCGACTCTACAGACCGAGGTTCGTCGACACGCTAGTCCGATGTCCTCTAATGGAAGGAAGGCTTACTGAAATTCTAGCAGATGTGAGCTCCGAGCCGCCATTGAAACTCTTTTTCTCTTGTCTACTTTCTCTTCTGAGAAAGTTGAGAGAAATTTGCTACGTTTTTGCAGTTTTGAGGACAGAGAGAGAATCGCGGTTTATGAACTTTTTCACGTACTATCATTGTCACGCAACGTTTGAATCAAAGAATAGTCAGATATCGCCTCGATACATCAGCAAGAACATTCTTAGCAGCATGCGCCAGTTCCAGGTCTTGTGACGATGTGGAAAATGTTTATTGAGAGCTTCAACCTTTCAGTAACGCAGGTGAAGGTCTTAATATTTAATTTTCTGGAAGAGAATGCAGCGGCGTCTCGAGATGCTTGAGAACGTTTGAGTGTATCTGCTTGCCTGCAGAAGCAACAAATGAGAGCGGTGTTAGAGAATGTGGAAGCCCTTGACTCGGGAGACCTTGTTGAAGCTATTCACTGCAATAATCATTGGCAATTGAGAGGCAAATTGAATTTCAAGCTGCTGTTTGCTTCGGTCGAGATGTGGAGGGCTTTGTGCATATGCATTGACGTAATGTAGTGAGATTTTGAAAGTAATTTTCCCTTTTGAAGCCAGTGTTCCAATATACTTTTGGTATCATAAGCATCTTAATCCTTCTTGAAACCACAAATGATAAAAAGTTACT
Organism: Platorchestia sp. MABIK; assembly: GCA_014220935.1. NCBI lineage: Eukaryota > Metazoa > Arthropoda > Malacostraca > Amphipoda > Talitridae > Platorchestia > Platorchestia sp. MABIK. Next base: position 129,409 of record JACJUY010000770.1, read on the forward strand.
TAGAGCTGTAAGTATTTGAAGTGTTGCGCAGGTACATCCGGCTGGAAACGTTCACTGCGTTTTGTAGCTCGTAGAAGCCCGGGGATTTCGTCCATCTAAGAGCTCTGTAATTCTCGACTCCTTGAAGTTGGAATGTAAGCTCTCTGGACTTTGCGCCTTAGGTGCAAGCTGCCGAGCTTTACTCGCGCGAGCTGTGATCCCGTGTAAAATAACTGCAACCTTCTTCCGGGCGTTTTTCTATTTCATTTTCTCCCTTTTCTCCCCAGCAAGAACAGCAACTTATAACTGAGATGGACTTTGGTCATCAACTAAGGCAATAATATTCTTACTAGAGAACTTTTCCAGCCACCACACGAAAGTTATGACCTGACAGGTATACGCTCATGTAGTTCGTTATTTAATACGTTAGCAGCATCGGTTGCCTTGCCTTGCAGTCTTAATGAAGCTCCCTTGTGACGGCAACGGCACTACAGAGAACGACAGCCCAACCCTCTGCATCGGACATGTCGCCCATTTCTTCATGAAGCTCTCACCAAGTTGCTCAATTCTTTTTTTTTTGTACCATGCTTCTATCCTCTTGGCTACACTTCGGTGACTGATCACTCAACTTCTTACCGAAGTTTGTGTTGCATTTACAATAACTTTTTACGCTTAGCTCGGCAATTATCTCAGTTGGACCAGCTACGCTTGAGATTTTTTTCCTTGCAATTGATTGGAAACTTTTTCCCAGTCGGTGCTGAAGCGGCTCCGACTTTTCGGATATCGCCATGCCAATTCCCCTTCTCTACGAGTTGAAAAGCGATTGTGAAACTTTGGATGAGGGTATTTTTAGCTATTTAAAACCGCTTCACTTCGAAGCTATGCCATGAAGTAAATCGGTGTGCGAGATCAAACTACAATTTGATTTTTTCAGAGGTGATCGCACGCTGTGTGTGTTTGCAGGTATTGAAGAAAATTTCAGCGCTGCGATTCATTTACTCTAATTTACAAGTTTCGAATAATAGTAAAACTCTTCAAAATGTACCTGAGTTGATTTTCCAATGCCATCCATTCATCACTAACTATCTTGAATTAGCTTACGAAGATTAAGACTAGTTATTTCTATGCGTGAGTCCAGACTTAATATTGACTCGATACTTAATTTTGTTCCTATTTCCGAAAATTTACGAATTTTTATATGTGAATTGAGGCATCTCTTTGAAATTCCAACAAGTAATGATTATTTAATTTTGACCTTCCCTCAAGGGGATACAACTATTGTCTCTATGGGAATTGGCGCTCCCAGGGGGACTATGTGAGGGCCCGAGCTAAAGGTTAGGTAGGCTTTCTATTTGTTGCAGTAGAATAGGATTTTGTTTTGTTACGGACAACCCTTTTTTCGGTTCACTGCTGTCCTGTTTTTCAACACCTACCACTTCCTTCTTCAACTTTGATCGTGTTTCATAATCTTCTTTCCCAACTTACTGTTTCTATGTCCTTTCTGCGTAGATTCCGCGTTTCCTTAACTCCATACTAAATGGTGCCTTCCTCCTCCCTCTCTTTGGATCGCATTTGTTGCTGCGGGTAGGGAGGCTAAAACTAACGACTAATCTAATCTATTTAATTTTGAGAGCGATTAACGCATCGCTGGGGCCCAGATTCATTTAAAATGATCTTATTGCAGCATACTTTATTATATTCAAGCCTTTGATTTGAGTTGTGATTTGAAAATACTATTAAAATGATCTGAAAGGTAAAAGTTAATGTCTCAAGTAGTTTCTTCTTTAATATTTTTGGCAGTTTTCAAATTTTTGCTGTTTGGCCTGCATTGGCCAAATCTATGAGTGAAATTGACTTTGTATCGACACTTAAACATTTTTCTTTGCTCCAAAGCTGAAAAATATATTCCTGAATGACATGCTTCCTCATTTCTCATCTACTGAACAATCCAGTTCCTATTTCAAAACACCTAGTAAACAGCAGTGATCTATAGGTGAGCTAATGACAACTGGTGAAGCAACACACAGTTCATGAGCGCTAGGTCAATTCCTCATGTCGGCTGAGCAGCTGATTTTGTACCGCGTTCTGTAAGTAATTAGTTAACCAAATGCAAGTATCACGACAAAGAAACTACAAAATATGAAAAAAAAACCTCATTTATACAAGCAGAATTTCATTCGCGAGCTGTGAAATGCATGAACCATGGAAGTTTGTGCCCAGAGCTAAAACTCGTCAGAATGGAGATGTTACCAGTTCATTTTGTCTTTCTTCAAGTACATGGTTTGATTTTCGCGAAACAAAAGACCAAATCGCGCAGCAAATTTCTCTGAACTAAATTCCCTGTAGATATTCTTAATGCAAATGTTGCGAATAGTTACAATGGGCATGAACACAGTCGTGCACCACTGCTTCCATGTTCCTTCCACGTGTTATGTTCCATGTTCCTAACGGTGCTAATGTTCCGTAGTGCGGCAGGGTGCACTGGGCGAATGTTCAAACCATCCTTTTCTTCCAACGCGTGACATGCATTGGTAGAGTGTCGCAATCGCCAGACTCTGCTACTTTCGTCGTCTAATTTCCTGGACCTCGTAAATTGGGCAGACCGGAGCGTGTTGCCGACTGACTTTGTGGCATGAGAGTCGCGCAGCATGTGGCTCTTCCTGATTAACCAGGAGGTGCCGATTAACATTAACCAGGAGGTGCCGATTAACATCAACCAGGAGGCGTCGATTAACATCAACCAGGAGGCGTCGATTAACATCAACCAGGAGGCGTCGATTAACATCAACCAGGAGGCGTCGATTAACATTAACCAGGAGGTGCCGATTAACACTTTGAGCACGACGCGACCAACCGGTGGTCACTGAGGGGATTTTCATAACGCTGCTGACCGGCCAGCAGTCACTAACTCAACTTTGATAAATGCCCAATGAAAACTAAATGAAGGCGCGATCTATTTAATGTTGTTATTTTCAAAATTGATCCCTAATATTAACTCTAATTTCAGTTGAATATTGAACTTCAGTTTAACCCGCTGAACTTATCGTGTGAATGAAAGATACAATGCGATCGAGATGTCTTCTCAGCTTCCTGATCTTCTAGACTGAAGGGTACTGTTACTTTCTCTGGTGATAACCACAAAAAAACAAGAACAAATCATGAGTGCGCGTGACCTTGGTTGATTACAAATATTGGCAGCCAGTCGTGACTCGAAATGGATCACGCTAATCCGCAGCTTGATGTAATCATCTTCTCAGTCGCTCTAGAGAGTCGTAGTACAAGTGTACATAATAAAGCTATGCACTAGTATATTACGCTAAGCGAATGTACTGCTGATATCGCTTTAAAATTGATGACTTCATGTTTTTTTATGACAGTGTGTGATAGGTGTCGGACGACATGGGCTTCGTAAAAACCCAAAAATGAGCCACTCACCTCATATCAGTTCCTGTATTTTATTCTATAGGCTAAAACTCACACGATAGAGACCATGTTCCGATCCTATCGCGACTGGAAATTTTTTGATAATGATTGCCTGAATCTATTGAATGAGTTGCCTTAATTCTTCTTCAGTGTCACTGATATTGGACCATAGAAACGGCTCAATTATTCTTGAATGCATGACAATCTATTGCTGTCATCTCTCGTCTGCACGTGTCACGAAGGCATATTAAAAGAGAGACACTTTACGTTGCTTCTCATTGCCTCTTCAGGTAACCCTCGTCCCAAGGTCTCGTGGTGGCTGCGGGACGCGATGGTGGACGACGTGTACCAGGAAATAGGTCCCGAGATTCTGAGCAACAGCCTCGTCATCTCTCCCGTCACGAGGTCCCACAACCACGCCATGGTCTCGTGCAGAGCTTCGTCTTCTCCCGTCTCGGTCACCTCTGCCACCGTCACCATCGACATGTACTGTGAGTGTATCACTTCGTCAGTGCCTTATGGTTAGCTCTGTATTGCGCCTCGTCTGTGTCATACGTTATGGTTAGCGGACTTCCAATTTCATTTCAGCGGACTTTCTTTCAACATGGATCTTACTCACATACAAAGTTAACCCTTGTTTATTTATAATTCTCAGATCCTTAGTTCTCAACCTAATTTAAGAGCGATTTTCCAATGAACGAAAAGCATCTCAAATAGAACGAAAAAGAATCTCCACAGAACTGGAAAGAACAGGCGCAGAAAATGTGCGTAGAGCAGGAGCACACCCACGTCCCCAGCCCCTTACAACTTGCCGCAGTATTGACCTGTGCCGCCATCGTAAATTCTGAACATGGCGAGTGGTTTTTTAAAAACATGAATAATTGAGTTAAAGCACGCCGGGGCAACGTACCATCTAAGACGAACAACAATTCATTACAAATTACAGTGAAATTTCCCCTTAGTATCTCAGCACACTCGTTTCTGCCACACTACGTCAGTTCAACAATCTTTCCGAAGCTTTGCAGAGCTACAAAAAAGTAAGTTTTCATAACCAGCGAGATGTTGCGCAAATACGGAGATTGATAAAAGTTTCTAGGTTCTATCCAGCTGGAAACAGCGCAAAATCTCCTGTGTAATTGCTGTTCTCATCAAACTCGAAAGCCTTTCACTGAACGCTTTTCATTTTAATTTTTGAAAGAGAACGAAGCAAAATCTGTCGTAATTTATTTCTTTGCCGAGTTCCCCTGGGCAATTTTGTATTCCGTTTGAGTTCCCTTTGTAAATGACAAGTTCCCCGGTAGGTAGAAATGCTTAAATCATTTTTCATGATGGGAAAGGTACATACAAAAAGTGCTTAGTTCTGCCAAAGCGTCTCATTTTTTGTCTGCTGTGTTCTCAGTATTGCATTAAACTGTTGCGTGAAATATGCTGCAAGTCTTGCCAGAAATTGTTTCCAAAGGGTATGTGATTGACAGTGTTGCCAAAAATTGTTTTCAGAAGGTACGTTGTGACAGTGGTGCTTAAGAAAACCAATGCTCATTTCTAAAAGTTCAAAATGTTAAACTCAGGAAATATTGACGTTTCCATTAAGTCCATATTTCAATGGTTATGTGTACGCTAAACTAGTCGCTCCTCACCGTTCGAATATGTCTTAGATGAAAAGAGGCAAAATAAAGACATCAAATATCACTGCATTGTTAAGAATGTAATGAATAATGTCGGCATACGTTTTTCACCACATTTCACTTCGCTTCTAGTATTATGGCTTAAATATATGTAATTAGTGGTGGCTATTGAAAGATAAAATGAAGAATACAGTTACAGAGCGCAACAAATTTATTACTTCTCCATCATCAGCTCCCCAAATTTTGTTCAATAAATCGATGCTTTAAATGTTTTCACTGAATCAAATTTTCCATCATTATAAGCGCGCTCTAATTTTTTACCTTTCAAACTCGAATTGCCTCGAGATGTTCAACGCATCTTCACTGCCTCAGACCCCTCACGCCTCGCAGATGTATATAGAAGGGGCTAAACTTTACTTTTAAATTTTTGTGTGACAGTGAAGCCGCAGTCTGTGGACATCGTAGGTTACCCCAGCCGCGGCATCCCGGCGGGTGAACACATCGACCTCACCTGCAAAGTGAGAGGGTCCAGGCCTCCGCCCATCATCACCTGGAAAGTCGGGGGCCGAGATGTGCAGACGGATGAACCGCCGGTGAGCACCCTTTCCTTTCTATTTAATTGCTAGCTATGGTTCATTCCTATTTAATAGCTAGCTATGGTTCATTTATTTTTAATTTCCAGCATTAGCTCATTGCTATTTAATTGCAAGCTATAGCTTATTTCTATTTAATTGCTAGCTATGGTTCTTTTCTATTTAATTGCTAGCTATGGTTCATTTCTATTTAATTTCTAGCTATGGTTCTTTTCTATTTAATTGCTAGCTTTGGTTTATTTATTTTTAAATGCTAGCTGTAGTTTATTTATTTTTAAATGCTAGCTGTAGTTTAATTTTTTTTAAATGCTAGGTGTTGTTCATTTTACTGTTCGCTCAACTGCCAAGTTGTACAAAATTGTTATTCATTCATTAATCTTACTCACATAACCAAAAATCCCGATATTTTGTGGATATAAAATGAACAGAACTTGTACAGCTCCTAGATGTAAAATCCTCTTGCTTCTGTTCCCTCTTTTTCCCGTGCCTGCCGCCTTACCTTTCAGATTTGCTCACCCTGCTTCTAGCTCGTCCCGTATTTACTGCAGCTGGAGGCAGGTATCACTAAGGCAGTTATCAGAAATGCAGAATACGCGCAATTTTTAAACCAGAAAATTGTACCTCAAGCTGCGCGAAAGAAAACATTTCTGGTACTCGAAACTTTGTTTTATGAAGCACTATTTTTATATAAACTAAAGATTAAACTATGGGCTTCTGAACAGTTAAATGCGTGCCTAATTTCCAAAAAATTATATTACGATCAAGGGCAACTATTCATTTTTAATATTACCTCTTCCATTTGTTGCCTTTTTTACCATTACCCTTGAATTTGCCCTGGTAGGATGAGTAAAGTTTAAGTGAAAGTAGAATATTGCTCGTAGATGAATAATAATATCTCTTTTCATATTCCCCCCCGCCAATCAAAACAACTCATGTATAAAATAAAAGAGAAATGTATGGTCGTTATAAACATCCTTAAATTATTCAACATATCCTCTTTTCTCTTTGATAACCTGGCGCAGACGAGGGATCACCTGATCACACATGGCACACACAGTTTTGGCGTCAATTTCTGCTTAAGATTTGGTCAGTTTTCGCTTCAGAACCTATACACTGAAGTGGGATACAGCTTTCCTCCGAGATTCAGTGCCTCTTGAACGTCAGACTTCATTCAAGAGACAAAAACCTGCTTCAGTAATCGCGTGGGCAAGGGCTACGTCCACAGGTCTCAAGACCCCTTTGATTTTCATCGAGGCTGATGTCAAAATCAACCAACATGCTCATCTGAAGATATTAAAGGATGAAGTTGTTCCTTGGGTGAGGAAAGTCACTGAAAATGAAGGAATTACAATTCAGCAGGAAGGAGCAGCCCCTCACACAGCCAGATTGGTCCAGGACTTGTGTAAAGACAATTTCAAGTCGTTTTGGCCCAAGGAAGTATGACCTCCATCTTCTCTGGATTTAAATCCAATGGACTTTGGGTTATGATCTATCTTGGAGCAGAAGTAATGCGTTGTCTCCCACTCAAGTATGGATGTTCTGAAGCAAAAAATGACCAAATCTTAAGCAAAAATTAACGCCAAAACTGAGCGTGCCACGTGTGATCACGTGATCCCTCGTCTCCGCCAGGTTATCAAAGAGAAAGGAGGATATGTTGAATAATTCTTGGATGTTATCAAAGACAATACATATCTCATTCATTTGACAAATTAGTTGTTTTGTTTGACATTCATTTAACTGAAAAACATAACTTTCATTTCTCCACACTTCGCTGGGTCACCCGGTATATCACAGTGAACAACCTATAGCAAAAGAACCCATCTTTTTGACCTACTTGTCTTTTAATTTCTAACACACACATCCCGCCCTCGCCCACCCATCCAGTGGGGGAAGATATGAGATTCTCATCCTTCAAAGAGCCCGCTCCTATTCACGAAAGGAAGCCTGAGAGGCCATTGACTTGGTTTAAGCAAGCCTCCAAAGAACATGGAAGCCTAGAAGGACAAAAGGTAGCGAAACCAAACGGAAGTTGAAGTATGCCATGCAGAAAAAATATCAAAATAGAACAGAGTGACGGTAATGTATTAACCGTATTTATTTTAGTTCAAAAAATATTTACTGGTATTAGAAAACCAAATTAATTAAACAATAATTAAATATTTGTGGACTGCCTTACCAGATTGAAGAATAATGAATTATTTGTGGGCTGCCTTATGCACATTGTGACGCCACCAACAACTTATAGCTAGTGTAAAATGCTGCCTTGGTGAAAACTCGTACTAGTTTTACTTCTTTGTGGTTTATTAAGAATTTCAAAGCGAAGGATAAAATTCCAAACATTTTTGGAACGTTTCGGGATAAATCGCATTACCAGTTAAAAAACACACGACATTAAATAAATCTGATTAGTTACAAATACAAACGATTCACGAGACTATAATAAATTAGATTAGGGAAATGTACAATGGGAAAGAACTAGACGAATCATTCAGTGCTGGTCTACCCTTTAAAATATGCTGTGATTCTAAAATGCATGCGTCAGTAAAATTTGACCCCTGCCCTGTGATTGAAAAATTATTTTTTGCGATTATTGAATTCCAGTTATCTGCGTGAATACGGATTACAGAATGGGGTGGTTGTCCTAGCCTTGATCCTGCGCTGTAACTGACTCCCCTATGCTCTGCGATCCTGTGTCCTAGGGTACGACCGGTGCAACCGATCCCGAAACGTTCCAAAAATGTTTAGAATTTTATTCTTCGCTTTTAAATTTTTAATAAGCTTGCGTTATCGCCAAGCAAAAGATGTGCTTCTTCATGGCTTTTTCAATCGTTCCTCTCTTCGTGAGCCAATTTTTCAGTGGTTGAAATGAATGTTGAATTGTAATAGTACATTATATATATGCTGTAATAGTACATGAGAACTTAATTACCCATGTTCAGGCGCAAGGATTGTTATGAAAGCTGAATATATTTCGTGTTTGTTACCTTGCCGTCAAACAAGCGCTCAAACTCATACAAGTTGTAAGGGAAAATCGCTGCTAAAAATTTATTCCAGAAATATTCCCAACAAACCAACAAACTCTTTTGCACATCGCAAGCTCTGTGTTAGAACCGCTGATCCTTAGAATAAATTTTCAAACATCGTTAAAAATTCTCACAATTTTTCTGAAATACACGGTCCACGGAAGCGAAAAATGCATTGCATGCAGCAAGCAAGTAAACAGTTGAGTTCAAAGTGTTGTAACATGAAAATACGATTGAATGACATTCAACTTAACAGAATGTGCACACTTTGTGAGCTGAAATATCGTGCCGGAAGCTGCCTGCTCGACGTCTTGACAGTTTCAACGTTAAGAAAATAATGGTCGAATGAGCGTCAGGCAAACCTCGGCAGTGATCTTTTGTTGCTCCAGTCAAGGGCTCTAGGAGTTTCTTTTCCTTTGGATCCTTTTGCGGAAAACTAATGAAAGGAAACTCCGTGAATTAGAATCGCTTGGCGGTCCAAAAGGCATCCCTTTGAATGGAGAGCTTTAAAGCCAAGGTTCTATTTGTCCAATATTCTAGGCCAGGACCTGGGTAAACAGCGTGGCGTCCCTGCACAGTACACAGAGCGCTTCTTCCTACGGATACTCAAGTTATGGGCGAGATGAAACGCTCTGGGGGAGATAACATTAGGGGTGAGATAAAACTCTGTGGGTGAGATTGAACTTTGTGGATGAGCTGAAACGTTGTGGGTGAAATAATTTAATGGGGGGAGATGAAACTCTGTGGGTGAGATGAAACTCTGTGGGTGAGATGAAACGTTTCGGGTGAGAGAATATTATTCGTGAAGTGAAACTTTGTGGGTAAGATGAAACTTTGTAGGTGAGGGGGAACGTTGTGGCTGAGATAAGATGTGGGTGAGCTGGAACCCTCAGGGCGAGATAGAAGGTCGTTGGTAAGATAGAAGGTTATGAGTACGATGGAACAACATGGGTGAGATGGATCGTTAATGTATAGCTGAAGCAGAAATACTGAGCCTTTGAACTACACGAAAGTCCCACTTAGCGAAGTGGGGTCCCGAAGCCGATTTTTTCTATCGATTATTTTAATAGATTACCGATTCTAAAACTACGCTTTTCGCGATGAGCCGCCTAAGCCTGAAGCGTCCATCACAGGGAGGTGTAGGGCTCTGGGCTCCGTATTTCTCGGACCAAAACAGCCGATGTTCGAGGGAATAAACGATCAAGTTTATGAATGCAGCCATTACGGCAGTTAATGACACGCAAACCTCTGAACAAATTTGACTCAATAAATCAGGAGACATTCTGCGAAACTGAACCGCTCGTGATGGCAATTGGATTTCCGGTGATCCCCTTCGTTAAATTTATTGCACATTCAATTACTTTGGAGACCTAATAAATATTGAGGCCCACCCCGCCGTCGCTCATGAAATCCTCTCGCTGAGCCTCTCGATTTCATTCCTTCAAATAACGGGACTCTAACAGCTGATGGGCCGTAACGGCACGCACCAAATAACGGGCCTTTAACGGCTCATGGACTGTAACGGCATGCACCAAATAACGGGCCTTTAACGGCTGATGGGCCTTGACGACACGCACCAAACGACCTCGCAGAAATTCAATCTAACGGGCTCGTCTACTGGTAAATGACCTGCAGTGGCGCTGATGTTCACAGCATCCATTAAAAATGCACGGACGCATCGAATGCATTCACAGCAGACGAAGCCTCGCTAAAAATAGACAAGAATCTCACCCGTTGCTGTCTCGGCTCGACAGTGGAGTTAGATGCGCGCAAATTTGGTACCAAATTTTCTCCTTAATAGTTTCTTTATTACATACTGGGTAAAATATACTGGTTAGGTGTATCCATGAACTGCATCGCATTAGTTAGAGCACCAGCTGGCTGTGAAATCCCGCACACGTAATGAGGTAGGGTAATTGCTTGGCTCAAAGGCTGTATAGAATTTTCGCAATCTAACTCAAAAATAAAAGGGCTTTGATAAGAAGGAGACTTGTCCAATTTCGTCAATATTTTTTTTTGTGTCTGCAGAAACCACCGTGAGGGCTCATATGTCATCACGACCGCTGCCAGCAAATCTCACTGCGTTCAATCTTTGCAGTTAATGGTGCATGGCGCTTGCCAGATAAGAGACAATACGGGGAAGGCTGAAGTATGACGATATCGTAAGATTAATACTAAAAACATGCATGGAGTGGCATAAGCAGTGAGCAAACGTAACTAATAAATCAGTAGTCTCTGTTCCTAGAAATGTCGCAGTTTAGCTCTCAACGAATGCTTAAAATGATAAATGCGAAACTTTAAAAGCGTCCAGAAAAACAAACGTGACTGAACGACCTGACGATATAGGACGCCTGGCGATGGGCTGTTTGGGTGCTATTGCCAAAAGAGGAGTCCGCCTGCAATAACCGATAGAGGAGGTCGTCAGGAGCATCGGCATTCAATGGTAACGATCGCTCTCGCGAGACCGCAGCGGGTCTTCTTTGCTTCGGTGCCTCCATCAAAGATTTCTGCATCGTCCATAATGTGCGGACGCACGAGTGAGGGCCTCCAAAATAGACTAGGGTTTCAAATGATCCGTTTCTCCTTATTTCTCATTTCTCCTGGAAATGCTTAGTCGAATTATTAGTCATTATTAGAGATGGACATACCTAGTGCGTTGAAAGTCGTGAGAAATAATAACAAATCCGATCGTACATGATTTTCGAAAGAAATGCCTACTCTTGTAGTAATTTCCAAACAAGTATATGAACGCAATTCAAAAGTACGATTTGGACGAAGATTATAATGGTCATTATGCTAGCATTCAGAATTGAGCGTGAAATTTACATGAAGGCAGGTGGACCAGAAGGTGATGGTGATCACAGAAGGTGTCGTATCAAACGATCTTGTGCAGGGAACACATACAACGTCAACAAAAATGCAACGATGAGCAAACATGCATTGTTGATCAAGCGATGAAGCGTGAACATAATTACGTTCGGGATTTTTTGGCAGCCAGTTCACATTTTCGAGTACAAAATTCGACGAGGAATTAACTAAAGAGTACAGCGTAGCAAAGACCCAAACAACCATCGAAAAACTTTTTGGAGAAATGCAATATTTCCATCTGCAATCACTCAATGATCATTAATTGTACATAACTGATCATAATGAACTGTCATTATGTCACGTACCTTCTAGCAATAGCATGCTTGCAGTTCAATGTCTCTAAACTTCTGATGAGAGCTCTGATAAAATAAACACGCTCGATGTTACAGGTTGCAATAGAACTGTCTTGTCGCTAAACTACTGCAATGGAGTTTCTAAATGTTTTCTCTCCGATTGATGTCATAAAAATCGAGCCTCAGTCAAACGCTGTTGAGCAGCACCTTTTGGGACGCTCATTATCACAGTGAACTTTATTACTTGAGGGAGCACAGTTGTGTGTTGGATGATCGAAACGCTATAATAAGATGAACCAACGAGTGAGACACAACATTGTGAGTAAAGCATTATTCTGTGAGACAAAACTTCATGAGTGATGCGTTATTTTGTGAGACTGAATGTCGTGGGTTAGGCATTATTTTGTGAGAAAAAGCGCTGTGAGTGATGGACTATTTTGTGAGACAGAGAGCTGTGTGTGAGGCATTATTTTCTAAGCAGACAAGTCAATGCAGTCTCAGAATTTTATAACATTTTCCACGTCCCTTTCTACAGTATATTCCCTATTTCGTTATTAAAGACGTATAGTTTCCCTACTTTCCTCGTTGATGTCAGCAGTAAAAAATGGTAAAGAAATACCTTCGTACAGCCATGGTTTTGAAACTCTTTTTCGCTTTGAGCATGAAAACAAATTTACCATTCAAATGTAACATTCGAAGCCTTCTGTGACAGCAATTTCTGTCCATTCCTTCCTTAGAATCGGTTGCCTCGAGACAAACCGCCTCCCGTTTCGCGGTTGATACACAAGATGCACTCGCAACGACAAAGAGTGCGAATAGAAAGCAGGATATAAAGCTCAGCTGTAATCGAGTTCACTTCTTCTGCGGAAGGAATTGATGCTATTGGCTACTGATGTGCCCGGAATGCTGGTGACAAGTGTGAGGTGCAGCAGCCAAATCTACGAAAACATGGGCGCTGTGGGTATAAAAAGGTGCGCAAATTCAGTGATGGTGAAAGAAATACGCCTCGTGAGTTATAAGCGAGCTTTGTTTTTTATTAGCTTCTTATACTGATAACGGAAAGACTGCACGGATGAAGATTTGCGACGATAGTGGTATCCTGTTTATTGTTGCATGAATATTTCCGTCCGCTGCAGTTTCATTCTGGATTTATTTTCTCAGAAGAATGCGGAGTTAAATTGATCAAAACTAAAACTTGAAGTGAGTTTTCACTGCTAATTTGTGCCTCACTGGTCCATTTAAAATGAACGTAAAAATGCACGTACCACTGTCATGTTCTCTACCATCCTAGTTTAACTTTTCGCCCCTATTCATTTTTCTACTCTCATCGTCACAGAACTCCCCTTATAACATTGCTCGCCGTCGCTACTTCATTGGCAAGTTGCTCCCTATAGAACGTCTCTGCAAAATACTCTATACACTGATTTAAAAACATGTATTAATAATAATCTGTGTCTATTTTACCGAGTAAGAGTTTAATTCCTGTGTATTTCTTTAGCTTGTATCCCTCCAAAATACAGCTTGATGAACATCAGCAGATCATAATTTTAAACGGTTGTACTGTGCCATAAACATATCATCTTATAGTTATTATTTAAAATCGTCTATAGTTTTGAGGACACCTTATACATACCCGTTGCCCTTCATTGATATCGGGGCTTATCTCGATGTGCTGTACATAACATCGTACAAAAGCCCATTGACGACGAAATGCAATTGAGAAATCAAAGAAGCAGAGTGTGGCCATTGAGGTCTTCCTTTTATCTTCTGCAAGGCTTGCTCGGCCACTGTAGGTCGTCTCTCGTCGAGTACTTTAAAGACAGAGTTCTTCAAGAGACGAAGGTTTTCGTTTCGAAGCATAGATTGATTTCCCCTTTTACTTTGACACGAGCATGCAGCTGATTGCAGGAAGTACTGATAACTGAACCTTTCTAAAAACAATTAAATAGAAAGACGATGCTTTAAAAATACCTGCAGAATCTGAGCAACAAATAAAAGATACCAGATGAAGTGTCAGATTTTGAGCATGTTCGTTTGGTATTAAACAACCATATGGGTTTCGAAATGTGATGCAGCAAACTTTCATGGAAAAGAAATCATGCCTAACATGGAGGCGAAGCCAAACTCAAGACAAAATCTTCACAGTAAGTGATGAGCTGTTGGTTGGATCAAAATTCCATGTTGGACACGTTCTCATGCAAGTGTTCGATAACCTTAGGACAAAATAAGACATAGGACTCGATTTAAGCATGAACGGAACAATTTTGGGCAAAATAAACTGTAAAACACATTCTCAAGCCATCACGAGAAGATATTGGTACAGTACGTAAGATAAGGGACCCGCTCTCATGAGACCGCGGGCTGGCTGAGCAGAAGTCTGGCCTGACGGAGGTGGGGGTGGAGTCGCGGCTGCGGTTCACCGTCCGGCGCCAGGACCACGAAGCGCGCGTCGTATGCCTCGCTGTGAACCCCGCCATGCCGGCACACGAAATGCACGAC